>JAJOOF010002687.1:0-45638 GCA_029582545.1 Solanum lignicaule
TTACAATTTGTTTCACAAACCCCCCCCCCCCTTTGTATTACTTGTTTCTAGAAGTAATTTGACTAATCGAATATAATTGTTGGTTGAATTAAAGTCTAAACCATTTTCCTCGTGGGATCGACCACAACCTACAAGTTGAGTTCTTTACTTGATAACGACCGCTTATGCTTCTTTAGGGAGGTGTAATTTGTGCGTATCAAATTTGATTGCAGAAAAATTGGAGAAGATCTCTCGCAACAATAAAGAATGGAGCACAAGGAGGTCGGATACTGGGAGAAACACATTTGCTGTTCATGCTTCGAGTAATCAGTCTGCAGAGGAGATTCGTTAGGAGATGGCTCAGATGAGGACTGAGTTGGGGTTGGTATTGAAGCATGTGAGCAGAGGTGCAGAGAAGGTAAATGCAGTGAATTACTTGACTAGAACGCTACCACCAGCTGAAGAGTGTTACTATGAAGAAGATGCTTATGTAGTGAATGATTAGATGGGGGGTTTCCGACCTAACGCTCAAGGATCCAACACGGAAAACTGGTGCCAAGGTCAAGGAAACCAAGGTCGAAACTATGGTAATTACAACCGAGAGGGTCAATATGTCGGGTATGGAAACTTCAATCGTGACAACAACTACAATCGAAAAAACTATGGCAACAGAAACGATCGGGTTGGACCTTATGTTCCCTCTCAAAATCGAGAATCTGGTACTAGGGAAGCTGGAGGCAATCTTGCGCGTACTGAAGATATGATGCATAAGATGATGAGAAGGTTTGATGCAACTGATGAGAATGTGAAGGAGATGAGACATGACTTGTCTGGTATTGCTCAAAAGGTTGATGCCCATGCAGTGTCAATAAAGCATCTAGAACAACAGATGACTCAGTTGTCTACTACAGTGAATCCACGTCAACCTGGCACTCTTCCTAGCAACACCATCCAGAATCCAAAGAATGATGGTCATTGTAAAGCAGTTACTACTCGATGGGGTAAGCAAACCGTAGATCCATTTATTCCATCTGTGGTGGATACAGAGATGAGAAAAGAAGATGATGTGGTAGAGGCTAGAGAAGAGTCTGAGACGGCAACAGAGCAGGAAGCGGAGATATCTCAGAAAGTGGTTCCCATACCTAGACCTCCACCACCTTTTCCACAAAGGTTAGTGAAGAAGACTGAAGATGGTAAATATCGCAGGTTTTTTAGTATGTTGAAGCAACTTTCTATCAACGTTCCTTTGATAGAAGCTTTGGGGCAAATGCCTGGGTATGCGAAGTTCATGATAGATATGGTGACAAAGAAAAGGTCTGTGAGTTTTGAAGATAATGATAGATTGCAACATTGTAGCGCTAGTGCTACAAGATCTCTTGTGCAGAAGAAGGAAGACCGTAGTGCTTTCACGATCCCATGTACTATAGGGTTGTTACACTTCACTAAGGCATTGTGTGATCTTGGTGCTAGCATCAACCTCATTACATTATCTATTTACAAGAAGTTGGGCCTAGGGGACCGAAAGTCCACTGCAATAAGGTTACTAATGGCCGATCGAACTGTGAAGAAGCCCATTGGTGTACTCTATGATGTGCTAGTGAAAGTGGAGTCTTTCATTTTTCCGGCAGATTTTGTGATTCTTGACTGTGAGGTTGATTTTGAGGTTCCCATCATCCTTGAGAGACCATTTCTTGCCACAGGGCGTGCGTTAGTTGATATGGAAAAGGGACAGATGAAGTTCAGACTGAACAATTAAGAAGCAACTTTCAATATTTGTAGGTCCATAAAGCAGAATGGTGAGCTTCAAACAGTATCTGCTATAACCTACAGAGTGGAGAGTGGGACAGAAGTGCAAATTGAAGGGCGACTAGGTGTTGAGGCATTAGCAGCAGTTATGATGAATTTCGATAGTCATGGTATTGAAGAGTATGATGAGTTGGTAGCCGCACTTGATAGGTGTGAATATCGGTCCAAACCAAAGAAGTATGAGTTAGACATGAAGAATCGCGAGTCCCCACCCGCAAGACCATCTATTGTGGAGGCACCGAACTTGGAGCTTAAGGCTCTACTACCGCATTTGAGGTATGTATACTTGGGCACAGAGAATACTTTTCCAGTCATCATTGCAGCAGATTTGAATGCAAGACAAGTAGAGTGCTTGGTGACTGTGTTAAAGAGGTTCAAGCGAGCTATTGGGTGGACTCTTGCAAATGTTATCGGGATTCCTCCCGGTATTTGCTCTCACAAAATCACACTCATGCCAGATCATAAGCCCATTATTAGCACCAGAGAAGATTATATCCACTTATGCAAGAGGTAGTTAAAAAAGAGATCATCAAGTGGCTGGATGCGGGAGTTATTTACCCCATTGCAGATAGTAGTTGGGTGTGTCCTGTCCAGTGCGTGCCTAAAAATGGTGGTATTACTGTGGTTCCAAATGAAAGAAATGCGCTTGTTCCAATGAGGCCCGTTACTGGATGGAGAATTTGTATGGATTACCAAAAATTGAATGCGTGGACAGAAAAGGACCACTTTCCTATGCCGTTCATGGACCAGATGTTGGATAGACTTGCAGGAAAGGGTTGATATTGTTTTCTGGATGGGTATTCAGGCTACAATCAAATTTCTATAGCTCCAGAAGAGCAAGAGAAGACGACCTTCACTTGCCCTTATGGGACTTTTGCGTTCAAACGGATGCCATTTGGGTTGTGCAATGCTCCAGCAACCTTCCAGCGCTGTATGATGTCTATATTTTCTGATTTGGTGGAAGACACTATTGAAGTGTTCATGGATGATTTTTCAGTTGTAGGTGATTTTTTGATCGTTGTCTGGATCATTTGGCCGAGGTGCTTAAAAGGTGTGAAGACTGCAACTTGGTGCTGAATTGGGAGAAGTGTCATTTTATGGTTAAAGAAGGTATAGTGTTGGGTTATCGAATTTCAGAGAAAGATATTGAGGTTGATAGAGCTAAATTTGAAGTAATAGAAAAGCTTCCGCCACCCATTTCTGTAAAAGGTGTTAGAAGTTTTCTTGGGCATGCAGGTTTTTATAGGAGATTCATCAAAGATTTATCAAAAATTGCACATCCATTGTGCAAACTGCTCGAGAAGGAGTGTAAGTTCTATTTTGATGATGTTTATCTTAGAGCATTTGGAGAGTTGAAGGAGAAGTTGGTTACTAAACCTATCATTATTTCACCGGAGTGGGGACAACCGTTTGAGGTAATGTGTGATGCGAGTGGAGTGGCGCTTGGTGTAGTATTTGGACAAAGGTGAGAGAAAATTCTTCACCCTATTTACAATGCTAGCAAAGCTCTAAATGTGGCCCAGAAGAATTATACTGTGACCAAACAAGAACTTCTTGCGGTGGTTTTTGCATTCAAGAAATTTCGATCTTACTTGCTTGGTACTAAGGTCATAGTGCATACTGACCATTTTGCATTGAGGTATTTGATGGCGAAATAGGATGCAAAACCCAGATTGATTAGATGGGTATTGTTGCTGCAAGAGTTTGATTTTGTGGTAAAAGATAGAAACGGGATCGAAAATCAAGTTACCGATCACTTGTCCAGATTAGAGGAAGATGCTATGCTAAAGCTTAGAGATAGGGCTGAAATTAATGATGCTTTTCCAGATGAACATGTATTGGCTGTTTCTCATGATTTGATTCCTTGGTTCGCAGACTTTCCTAATTATCTGGTGAGCGATATTGTGCCTCCTGATTTGTCTTTTCACCAAAGGAAAAGGTTTATGCATGATGTGAAGAAATTCTTTAGCGATGAGCCTTACTTGTATCGTAGTTGTGCTGATGGGATTATTCGTCGATGTGTGCCCGAAGTTGAGATGTTGAGTGTATTTGAAGCATGCCATTCGTCGCCTGTTGGTGGGCATCATAGTGGTATTCGAACTGCACATAATATTTTGTAGTGTGGGTACTACTGGCCTACAATCCACCAAGATGCTCATGATTTCGCCAAGTCCTGTGATCGTTGCCAAAGAGAAGGTGGGATTTCAAAGAGGCAAGAGCTGCCTATAAATCCTATATTGGTGATAGAGTTGTTTGATGCATGGGGCATTGATTTTATGGGTCCATTTGTGAGTTCATATGGGATGAAGTATATTCTTGTTGCGGTTGATTATGTATCAAAGTGGGTGGAAGCAGTTGCGCTCCCCAACAATGAAGGCAAAAGTGTCACCGCATTCTTGAAAAAGAATATCTTCTCCAGATTTGGTACACCGAGGGAAATTATTAGCGATGGAGGTTCTCACTTTTGTAATAAGTTGTTCAAGGCACTACTTGAGAAATATGGTGTCCGCCACAATGTAGCCACTCCTTACCATCCACAGACTAGTGGGCAAGTTGAAGTGTCCAACAGAGAAATTAAATAGATTTTCGCAAAGACTGTAAATGCTAATAGAACGGATTGGTCAAGGAAGCTTGATGATGCTCTATGGGCCTATCGCACTGCATACAAGACCCCCATAGGTATGTCTCCTTACCAACTTGTGTATGGGAAGTCTTGTCATGTACCGATAGATCTAGAGCACAAGGCGATGTGGGTAATGGAGAAGCTAAATTTGGATTGGGGCGCCGCTTGAAATCAAAGAATGAATGACTTTAATATGCTTGATGAGTTCCGCCTAAAAGCTTACGAAAGTTCAGCCTCGTATAAAGAGAAGATGAAGCGGTATTATGATTAAAGAATTGAAAAGCGTGAATTTGTGGTTGGTGATCTTGTGCTTCTATTCAACTCTAGGTTGCGCTTGTTTCCAGGCAAACTCAAGTCCAAATGGACTGGGCCATTTTTGCTCACAAAAGTGCTCCCCCATGGAGCGGTTGAGCTTGAGAATAGTGAAGGAACAAGGTTCATGGTAAATGGGCAAAGGAGCAAGATATAACTGGGAAATGCTAAAAGTGTGCAAGAGTGATTGAGGCCTACAATCTTGATGAAGTCTGAGTAATCAAGAAACTTGCGTTGTACTGCGACGTAAAATCAAGCGCTGTTTGGGAGGCAACCCAAGATGTACAATCTAGCCAACAATAGGTTTCTGTTTTCCATTTAGTAGTTTTCTTTGTTTAATTGCATCTCTGTATTAATTTAAATAGGTGTATTAGTTTTTTTTAGTGTTGGCTAGAATTAGCATAGAGTCCGTGTCTAAAAAGTGTCCAAAAAATGTAAAAAGAATAGCCTATTGGTTGCTACATGTGCAGGTACACCATGAAAAATATGAAGAAAATGGTCTGGTGCAGAGGTCTACGGACCCCATAGACGGTCCGTCGTTCAATCCACGGATCGTGGATGGTGTTCGTAGACCCCAGGTATGGCTCTCAATTTTTCTAAGTGTAAGAGTGATCTACGATCCTTATCTACGGACCGTAGATCGACTCACGGACCGTAGACGGGGTCTCGTGAGTCCAAACCCTATTTCTGTCTGACCCGACCCAGACCCGCTCATTTAAAAACTCCCCTAATTTAAAATCACTTCCACTTCCCTCTATTCACTCTCCAACCATTTCACCATCCCATAACCTCCCTAAATCATTCCATAACTCCCCCATAAAATCATCCCTTCCATTCCCCTATAATTCCCACAATTCCTTTCCATTTACTAATACAACTCATTCCATATTCCACAAAAGGGTCTGGTGTTGGATTAGTAATGAAAAGGTGATTCCTTGGTCTTTCTAAGCTTAGTGTCGTCACGCAATCACCCCACTCCTCATTGCTTGTAAGGTGAATTTCAGTTCATATATTGAATATACAAAGTCGGGAGTTGGATCTTATCCTTGTGTAATTGTTAGATGAAATTGCATGATAAAATTGGAAGTTACAATACCCTTGGAACGATAGCTAGTGATTGTTGCCTTGTTGTATGTGATTATGAGTCTACATGTAAGTTTCGACCTAGGGTTCCAAAGTTTGTCTTAAATACTTATTCAAATGATTAATCGGAATCCTGAGAATGACAAACTAGCATGATTCAATGTTGAAATGCATGGTTAGACTAGGATATTGTTGAAAATGATCTAAGATGTGGACTTGCAAATAAAGATTGACTGAAACCTGGCACAGATCGCATCCACGATACCCCGTCTACGGACCGTAGATCAATCTACAGATCGTAGATTAGGTTCGTGGGTTGATGCACTTGAAAATCTCACTAAGTATGAAACCATGGATGTGTACTATGGTCCGTAGATCAATCTACGGACCGTTCTGTACATCCGTGGATGACCACTGTAGCCTTTGTCTGAAATTTTCTTGGGACTTTGTTACTGTTCGTTTATAGTTCTAAAAGTGTTTTTGTTTGTTTATGGTTAGTTTCGGCACTAATATTGCTTCCACAGGTACGATGGCACCCAAGAAGCTAGTCAACTACGCAAAACAGGGGTAGTCAAAATCTGTTGCTCCTAGCTTCAGGTTAATTGATGAGGACACGGATACGGAAAAAGATCCGGCATACGTTCCTCCCAACACAAGGACTTCCCCCACAGCACCCCGAGCCACAAGAGGCACCTCCCAGAAGGTAATCACCGACGTAGTCACTGTCTCCAGTTTGATGAGGAGCACACACTGAATGAGTCACCAACTGGGGTTGCTTCTAGTTCAGCTACTGGGTCTGCGTCTAGCTCCAAGTCTGCCCATGATTTGGGCTCTGAGTCCACCCATGCTTCAGGGTCCGAGTCTACCCATGCTTCGGGGTCCAAGCCCAAGTCAGCCACAGGGTCCAGCCAGGATGACCAAGCTGCCTCGTCTGATAAGGCCAATAGCTCGGAGTATGTACCGCACCAAGGAATGAGGATCCTACTCTAGTGGCCGGTGAGCCAAACAGATGGTGTGTTGAGGGCCAATGGCAAATTTATCGGGATGCCAAGATGAAAAATAACAAAGGGAATATGGCCCGACTTATTACAGAAGAGCGCAGAGTCCTCACGGGGAGCTTGCACACTGTCCCTGACTTCCACCGGCTTTTTAACCTTCATAAGTGTGATTGGATGGCTCGAGACCCTGGGACTTACAGTGAGGAGATTGTGCGAGAGTTTTACGCCTCATATGCTACACTTTCCGTGGCTCGATCTCCAAGAGATCAAAGCCCATGGACCAAGATCCTCTCACATCCACTTTGGTCCGGGGTTGTCCGGTGGACATATCACATGCCACCATCAGCCACTTTCTCTATGGTCCAACCACAGGTCACTCTTGGTCACTAAACACAGCAGAGTTTGAGTACAAATGGGACATCGTGCGGAGTGGTGCTTTCCAGAGGAATGCTGAAAAGTGAGAGGCTGTAATACTATAGTTGGCTAAGTACATTGTTGCAGATAGCGAGTGTGCAGAGTGGGTCACCGCACCTCGGCTAGGTATCCGAAAGGCCACATTGAATTTGGTGGCCAAGTTCTTCTGGTTGTTGGTGCGTAACAAGGTGCTGTCGACAAAAGCTGACAACCAACTCACATGGGACATAGCGATCATGGTTGCAGCACTGGTAGCAGGAGTGGAGATTGTCTTTGCCCGCATGCTGCTAGCAGAGATTCATGAGAGGCCATTCAAGACCTCCACTACTTACCCCTTTCCATGTTTGATTTTCCAATTGTGCAGGGACTCTGGCGTGCCAATCTGGCATTGTGATAGGTTGATCCACCCTACAGGGACTTTGGATATAGGCCTCATTCGAGATGAGGCAAATGTGGTGGCACCTCGTAGAGAGCCCTAGATTGAGGTACCTCCCCTGGGCGCAGATCTTGCAAACACGGTGGGGCAGGCACAGGGCGGTGATCCCGTTATACCAGATCGCTCTGATACTGTCCCGACCTCCTCTTCCCAGGCTGCTAATATGGCTCCTAATTCATCCCGGTCCACACCACAGTTAGGAGCTACTATTGTCTCGTTGGCCAGAGTACAGAAATTGGAGGCTCAGATGGCCACGCTAATACATCACATCCAGCCTTGGATGCCAAAGTCGATAGCTGAGTCCGAGTCCAGAATGGAGCGAATTATGGAGGGCATGATGGACCGAAAGGCCCAGGCAGTAAATAAGCATCTTGATGCCTTTGAATTATGAGTCCTCGAGAGATCAGCCCCGGCCATAGATCTATCCTCTTTGCAGGTTGAGTTAGCAAGTCTCCGGACCGACGTTGATGCCATTATTGCCGCCCCTACAGTTGAGCCTCAGGCCGCACCTACTGCACTGGCTGATGATACGGTGCTGGATGCTTTATTCAGTGGGACCGCCGAGGATAGGCTTGAGCCTACACATGCCAAAGGTAAGAGGCACCGTTCTAATTGCACTGAGGAGGAAAAAGCGCAAAAGAGACAGCGTAGGCAGGAGAAGGAGGCCAGGAAGGCCTCGATTCTAGATGAATAGTTGCACCAACAGAGGGTGCATGAGAGTGTTGCAGGGGCATCGAGTTCTGCCCTAGTTGTAAAGGTCCCGCCTGTTGTGAGGGATGTTGTCAGCAGCACTGATGGTGCTATGATGGATGATGTGGGCACTACTGAGGGTGACCCTACTATTGCTCCAGCAGGCTCCGGGAAACCGAACCCACCTGCTCGTGCATGATTCGTCAGCGTTATGCGCCACAGGTTTGCTTCACCTAATCTAATATCTTTTATTGCTCTTGTATGTATTAGGGACAATAACATCTATTTTTGTTGGGGGTGGGGTAAATGGATTGTGAGTGATAGGGTGAAGTCTAAGTAACTCAACTCATAAATCCTCTCTTGAGGTTTTCTTGCCTGTGTTTTTTTTCCCCAAGAGACTATTTAATTTCTGTTGAACCGGCATGAGTTAGGATTGTATGTATAGAAGCATGAGAAAGATTTGAAGCATGATGGCTTATGAAAAATATAAATCGTCCAAATTTTGTGATGTATGCTAGAATTGGTAGGCTAAGACAAGTTGAATGTGTCGGCTCTGAGTATGACATGATAATGAATCAACTTGATGGCATGACTTAAGCTGAAACGTGAACTGGATAATCTGATAATGAAACTATGTGCTAAGTCTGTGTGAGAATAGTGATTGTTCAAACAATAATTGTGCAAAACTAGTGCTTGCCCGGTTAGTCCTGCTAAGACAATTCACTTTAGAAGCTAGGAGGTGATCATATGCCCTTGTGCTGATAAGTCCACAAATTGCCTAAACGAAAGATCCAACCAAATGAAATAAATGCTACCTTTGATCCAAATGCTTTGAGCCTAAAATTAGACCATTTCATTCTAAACCCCGAACTCACCTTCCCATAAATCTAGTATGTTGGCCCCGGTCCCTCCTTGGACATGTTCACCTCATATTAGGTCAAAAGCCTAAGTTGAGGGTGGCTAATGTAAAAGGTAACTTCAATCTTGGCCCTGACCCAATATCGGGTATTGTGCACCTTAAATAATGAAAAATCCATAAGTTGAGGGTGGCTATGAAAGAGGAAACCAAAGAAAAAATGGGTATGAAAAGAGTTTGATGTTAAAAGAAAGAAAAGAAAGGAATGGATGTGACTTGTTGAAAGAAGAAAAAAAAAGAGCATAAAACACAAGAAAGATATAAAAGTGAAAAGTAAAAAAGATCTGAAAAGCCTAAAGTCACATCCATGGTTGATGAAAATCAAGGGAAATAAGGTAAAACGGTAGGATAACAGAAATAGGGCAGAAAGAGGTTGAAAGCCTAGCGTAATGTCAAGGAGGGTAGAAAGTCACTAAGAAGTATCCAAATGTACCACACCTGATCCTGAGCCTACGTTACAAGCCAAGAAAGTCCTATAGTGATCCTAGAGTCTAAATTGGGGAGTCTAATCAGTGAAAATAATGGCAAGCCTATGGTAATGAGCACTAACTGTACTTGAAGTTGTTTCTGAGTGTGAGTGTTGAATGAATCCTTGTACTCAAAGTCATAGTCATTGTGTGAAAGAAAAGGGATTTCGTTTGAAGTGAGGGCACTAGTTGCATTTTTGGAAAGTTGGTAGTTGGGTGATAATAAAACAGTGTATGTTGTGTGTTGGTTGGTCGATTGTTATCATGGTTTGATCCACATGAATTAGCTTGTTGAGTCTAAGTGAACAAATTTTGCACCCGGAAAGTGAGTGGGATAGAGAGCTATATGATTGCTTGTGCTTGAAATGCTTGCTTCTGTACAAGTGTCGTTTAGAGTCCTAGTGCGTCGCTTGAGAACAAACAACGAATTTAAGTTGAGGGTGTTGAAATACCGTGAGTTTACGGTGTTTCTAATACATTTCACTTACAAGTTATGTGTGTCTAAGGCCTTTTTGTATTGGTTTTTATGTGTTTTTATCATATAGTGCAGGAAAGATGTTCAGGCACGAAATTAAAGGGAATCTACGAATCGTAGGTCCATTGACACTCCGTAGATGGTGGTTGTAGATCAGAAGCCAAGGCATGGAAGACAAATCAGGGAAATCTGACCAAGTGTGGAACCACGGTGACCATTGACGGTCTGTAGATTGATCTACGGACCGTACTGTTGATTCGTAGATTGAGACTGCGAGGGTTCCAGTACCTGATTTTTGAAGATTCTAAGTGTGGAGCTACGGAAGGGGATTGACGGACCGTAGATCGATCTACGGTCCGTACTACAGTTCCATCGTTTGCTTCAGCGAAGCTGATTTTTGGAAGTTGATATATTTTCTAAGTCCTGGCTGACGGAAGGGACTCACGGACCGTAGATCCATTGATGGTCTGTGAGTCAATCTCGTGGAATGAAGACGCGTGCCTGTAACAAACTTTCCTTATTTTGTTTCCCTTTTAATTTAGGACTTGTTTTCTATAAATAGGTCATGTAAACCTCGTTTTTGGAGGTTAGACATTATTACTTTAGTTCTATTTTGTGACTTTGGAGATTATTCTTGAAAACCTAGTAATTATTAATTTCCTAAGTTCGTTTTAAAGATTTTGGTGTTGCAATTCAAGTTGAATTTCTGGATTTATTATTCTTCTTACGTAAGTTCATAATTCTTTCATCTAAAATAATGAATTGTGTTCATATGATTATGGGTAACTAAACTCCACAACTAGGGTTGTGGGAACCATGAGCGATTAACAAAGTATGAATTCTTTAGATGCCGGACCAAGGATTTGGAGATACCTAACTTCTCACTTTACATGTAGTACATTAGGAAATGATTGCTATTACTAGGATTACTGCGTTATGAGCTTGTAGGGAACACGTATACCCTAGTTATTTCTCTCATCTTGATAACAACCAAAATTGAGTTTTGATTACTGATTACTTATTAAATTCTTACAATTTGTTTCACAAAAACGCCCCCTTTTTATTACTTGTTTCTGGAAGTAATTTGACTAATCGAATATAATTGTTGGTTAAATTAAAGTCTAAACCATTTTCCTCGTGGGATCGACCCCAACCTACAAGTTGGGTTCTTTACTTGATAACGACCGCTTAAGCTTCTTTAGGGAGGTGTAATTTAAGTGTATCTAATTTTGTTGCTCAGGAAGAATACTAAAATTCATAGCAATATAAGGAGTCACAAAAGATAGACTCGCTCCTGGATCTAACAAAACATATACATCAAAAGTAAAGACTTTGATCATACCAGTGATAATATCTTGTGAATTCTCTTACTGTTGGCGACTAGTGATATCAAACAGATGGGTTGCTTCTTTGCCTGTCCCTAAAGTAGCTCCTTTAGGTGCAGCTCTGTCTTGTGGAGCCACTGAAGAAGATTGGGCTCTATTTCTCCCATTACCGCCACCTTGCCTATTCTTAGGGCACTCTTTCATGAAGTGACCATTCTTGAAGCAACCAGTGGAGCCATCACGACACAATCCTAAGTGGGTCCTACCATACTTAGCACATGCAGGAGTCTCATTACCTCTTTGTGCTACACTACCTTGAGACTGTGCGTGTCTAGCTATGAAATTCTGTGAATTTTGATTCTTGAACTCACATATGTTCCTTGGTGCAGGTGCAGGTGCATACGATGAGGCAGGTCCATTTGGCTTTTGTTGGAAAGAAGACCGGTTTGGATTACTCTTTAGCTGCCCGGACTCATTTCGTGATGTCTTGGCTTTCTTATTTCGAAACTCTTCTCTATCCCTCAACTTATCTTCCTGAACCTGTTGCACATGGATCATCAACCATGCTATGTCCATATCCCCTATCAGCATAGCTGCATTGCCTTTCTTACTTGATAGATGAGACAAACCAGATACGAAAAGACTCATCCTGCTCCTTATATCAGCAACCATCTCCAGAGCATAACGGGACATTTAGGTTATATAACCCTCTTAGGCATCAATATAGCCTCATAAGCATCACATATCCCTCTTAGACATCAACATAACCCCGTGGGCATAAACTTATATCCCTTTTTGGCAATCAAGTGGTTCGTAAGTGAACATGCCTCAACATAACCCCATAGATAACCATAATAGCGCATTGGCTTTATATTAGCTCCGGAGGCTATTGGAATAACCTGTAGGTGTCCACTTATCTTGATAGCCCCTAAGGAAATATGTATATTGTCCCGAAGGAATAAGTAAAATTCCTACAACTAATACAAATAATCGCTACGTCTTACCTAAATATGGGTCTTTATTAATAACATATAGATCCCAATGAAGAATGTTTATATCATCAACAACAACTAACTTAATCGAATAAAGCTATGAGTAACTTGGTTACAACAACTACCATATCTTTTCTACCTTTTAATGTATCTTGAGCATACTTAGCTCATGAATTTGTATCTTGATCCTTTTGGGACCCTATAGTTGTATTTGAGCCTTATGGGCTCCTTTAACAACACCTCAAGCACACAAAACTCTACTGAGGGTTAGTAATGTCATCTTAGGCATACATGAAGTTCATAAGTGAGTAGACTTCAATATAGTTCTGCAAGCTTCAATATGGTCTTTCTAAATATTTTATACCTCTTATAAGCAAAGTATAGCCCCATATCCAAGGTATGCTTGTAAATAGCCTTTCTAGGAAACAAATAAAAGGACATCTATATGTATATGGCTCAAATGTATTGTCCCAAATACTAACAACTGACAAGGTAGCCACTGTGGGCATCAAATAATCTTTTAATTTATCAATAAGTAAGGTGACTTTCTAAGCAACCTGCACAACAATCTACGTGTTGTAGCAAAGTATATGGTCGCTAACAAATAGGTGAAACACCTACCACTCACCATCATAACTGAAAAGGAAGCCACAATGCTATGTATTTGAAGGTAAAACTACAACTCTAATTCTTTAGCTCTATCGGCGTCAAGATACACCAAAAGCCTATAAGTAGTTTATAGGCGTTGCAATCACATAATTTCAATGTCACATTAATTGTTATGCTATCAATATAAATGTGAAATACTAAGCAGCTAATTACAAAGCCATTAATGCATCGGCAAGGAATAAGCTATCACTAACTAACCAAGTGTTAGGACCAAAATAATTAGATGTCATGCGGAAGCTAGCAAAACAAACCTCGAAAGATCATGAGTAAGAAGACAAAGGAGAAATATACCAAAAGACACAAAGATTTAACATAGTTCGGTAAATCGACCTACATCCACAAATGAGATGAGCAATCCACTATAAATATAAGAGTACAAAATATTGAGAGAAACAACATCAACCAATTCACCCGGAATACAAGGAGGCTCACAAAATTCTCCCCCATAACCAAAACTCTCAAAACCATAGGACTACATTGTGAATGCTAATTAAGTTAGAAAGAACAAGCCTATATTTATGGACTCCTAAAACCTTTCCTACAAGAAAAGAACTAGTCAAAATATTAAACATTTTCTTAAAAGAAAAACCTATTTATGGTAAGAAAGTCAGGACAAATAAAACCCAACACTAAGAGATGACAATTTATACAAGAAAATTCTTAAAGTTACTTTGAATATGTGGGAATAGCTATATATAAATATATATATTCAGCATCCCACTTCATCAACAACTATTATGGCTATGAGTACTATGGAGATGAAAAAAACAAGTTGTATCAACTATACGACGAAGAAAACTTGCTGAGAAAAGATCTAGCCTTAATATACATTTTTCGGTCGAATTTAGGCAGATTTAGTACTTTGCCCACACCAAGGTATTACAACATGGACTAATCTCAATCAATAAATATGGGTAGAAATTACTACGACGCCATCCAACAACCAATATGGATTCCCGCCATAAATTACTATTTGTGGGTTATCGAAGCTAGAATTAATGAAAGGAGACTCTTACCTTGATCTCAACCTTGGGATACAACTCGAAACCTCACAATGCAGCAAATCTCTTGCTTCGACAATACCAACGGTGATACACTATGAAATTATCATCTCAAACTATACCACAATGAAGAGCTTAACGTGTAGACCAATTTCTTTCAAGGACTTAGTCAAAAAAATCAGGTCACGACCCGAGCCTACACCCTGGACGTGGCTGGCACTCGAAGACCATTGCTGGTCCCCAAGCGAACCCTCATCCTGGCTGACTACAAGCGGAGGACTAACTTAAGCATGCAAAAGCTTAAAACCGAATAAAATTCATGAAACTGAAATACAAAACTTTAACTCAAATGAAAATCTCTGAATATAAAATAATATTCAACTCGCCATAAAATAGGCAACTTAAGTCTTTAAACATTTAACAAAATAAATGATACAGACTTCTCAACTATACCAACTATCTATGAAGCCTCTAACTGATAAAGATGGAAGTCGGGACAAGACCCACGATATCCTGACTAAATTGAAAAGTAAATAAAATCCTTCAGAAACAAGGAGGCTCACAGGAGCTAACTCAAACTCTCGGATGTATCAACGAAGCTCTTGTAGATGATCCTGAATACTTGTGTCTGCATCATGAGAAGATGCAGGCCAAATGGCTCAGTACATGGAATGTACGAGCATGTAAGAGGAATTCTAACGCATAATATAAGCTTGAAACTTGATAAAAAGGAAACATACTTACCTCTTTTCAAACTTACTCAACTCAAGGAATACTCAAGGATACTAAAAACTACTCAAACTTACTCAACTCAGAAGTACTCAAGGATAAGATACTCAACTCAGAGATTAGATACTCAACTCAAAGATATGATATTCGACTCTGGGTACTCAACTCTGGATACTCAACTTAATATGACTGAACTCATTTCACTATAAAACAATTTAAAACAAGTGCAATATAAAGAAACAAACTGTTTAAAAAAACATGATGTCAGCTCTATGTGTATGCAAGGATACACCATAACTCTAAAATGTATGTAAAAATACAATTAACTACGTATATAAGAATATAATAACTTCTAAGGGAGTTTCTCTAACCGACAACCATCACTATGAGCCTAAGTGATAGTACAACGTTTTATGTCACGTTGCCAATGACCGTCCTATACCTTGCCATCGGTATAGAACCTGAACTACTAAGTGGATCCACTAGTCTATGCTGAAAAGCACTAAGGAATCATCTAAAAAGTATGACCCTTTTTCTGCCCATGATGGCTACATGGTTTATGGGGGCTTGAGTTAATATGAACTCACATCCCCATATCGGTGCTCAATACTACTCCCAAAATATACTTAGCTCATATGTTTTTAAAACAAATTCTTCTCTGGTTTGAGATAATTACTCAAACTTAGCTTAAAAGCTCTCTTGGAATCAATGTTCCCTTTTTGCTGTTCAAAACTCTTTTGGAAATCTCAGTTTCCTTTCATCTTAAATGTGAAAACATTTACTCTTGGGAATACTTAGTTCCCATATATCATTTTAAAGAAAAGAACTCAACTCTTTACTCTTTACTCTTTGCTTAACTTAAAACTTAAGTCTTAAAACAAAGTTAAAACGTTTGTAAAAGACTTCTTAAAATATGGTTTTGCCGAATTATGGACGTGAACGACTCAATGCAAGGTTTCCAATAACCATAGATAGAACTCAATACTTGGAACTCAAGAGCTTTAATAATATTACTCACTTCAAGAATGCTCAACTCAGAGGGTTCATGCGGAATTTATGAGCATGAACTACTCAACTCAAGGACTCAAAGATACTTCTCATTTCAAGAATACTCGACTTATAGGGTTCATCCGTCATTATCTTGTTTTTAGCATTTCAGTTGTTAGGATGATTGGGGGTCTTGTCCCGACATCTCTCATTGTTTAGAGGCTTCATAGACGAGTAGTTATAGTTCTTTAGTCTTTCCATTATTAGTTGTATACGTTGAGGCTTGATTTGCCATTTTGGCTAGTTTAATATTTCTTAAAGATATTGCATGAGTTGTCCTTCGAGACTATTTCCTATTATTTAAGTTTTCCGTTGAGTAAGTAAGCTAGGCCAAGGGTTCCCTTGGGGCCAACAATGGTTCTCGAGTGCTAGTCCCACCCAGGGTGTAGTATTAGGCGTGACAAACTTGGTATCAGAGCACAACGTTCAAGAGTCATAGGGAGTCTATGCAGCCCTGTATATAGAGTACTAGTTATCGGTGTGAAGCGCTCCACATCTATAATTAAGAGGCTGAAATATTTAGGAAATTCTTTCACTTCTTTCATACTCATTTCATGCGATAGAGTGTATCTTTATAAAAGTATCTTTCTAACTCGTGCTTGCGTTTGTCTTTCAGTTGATCATGCCTCCACGAGGAGCTGGCAGAGGTCGTCTGTAACACCCCAGAAATTTTTTGAGCTAAGACTCGAACCGTTCTTCATAGTGAGTGAGATTTTTGCAAGGAATATAAAATTTCTTGAGTGTTAAGGTCACTAGATGTAGCACCTTAATTTCCAAGTAGAACCAAAGAGAAAAGCATTCAAGTCATTCCTAGTTCTTCTAAGTTTTGGGTCAACTTCAAATGACCATAACTCCTAGTACAGGATGCGTTAGGTGAGCTATAAGATGGAAAATTAAATTCCCTCGAGACATCTTTCCAACGCCGCCGAGTTTGCTAAATTTCAAGCTCTGAGTAAAAAGTTATGACTGAATTACTCACGACGCTCAAACCTGGCGGCAGCTCCGAGATGGCTCCGCGTTAGGGAGCCAATACGGACCCCACTGCCTAGTGAAAAATTATTCTGACTCCCAGCTCATTTTATTTATTTGTTTAAGGGTATTCTAGTCCTAAAATCCCTTAGGAGGTCATCTAAATTGCCCTAAACGTGTACAAAAATCAGTTTTCATAAATCAAACTCTCTCATCCACTCCAAAATTCTACGCTCAAGAAATTCAAGAAACGCTAAGGCTAAGGTTCATCTTTCAAGATTTTCCTTCAAGTTGCTTCAAGAAGATGGTTCTTTCAGGTATGTAAGCTTTCATAGTGTTGGGTTTGTTTGCCCTCACGCTAATCATGTTTATTTCTATCCTTGAATTCATTTTTGAGATTGAATTATTAAGTTCTTGAGAAGTTCTTGAGTTTTAGCCAATATTGATAATCTTAGTGAGTTCTTGAGGTTTGTGCTTCGTTCTTTGATAATGAAGTTCTCATTGAGTACTAGAGGCGAGGGTTTGCGAATAAGATAAGTTAATAGATAGTTCCTTGTGTGAGTTTCTCTAAAATTGTTTTGGGTTAAAAGAATTCGCAAATTTTGACCTTAGAATTGCAGTAGGTATGAGTTGATTCGAGTTGAGTTCCTTGATAGATTTTGTATGGGTTTTATTGAAATCGTTCTGGGTTTGTTAATTTTTGTGAACTTGGTCGATAAAACTACTTTAGGTGCGAGTTGAGTCGAGTTTGGGAGAGGAAGAAAAGATCGGGCAGATAATTACACCTAGGTCTGCGTCGCGGAGGCACTTAAGTTTTTAGCATCCAGTCAGTCACCCCCTCTCCACGTCGCGGGGAGGATACAGAGTCCTCTGCCTCAAAAGTATTTTAGCGACCAACAATTTAATTCCATCACCGCTTCGCGCCAGTGTTCTTTAATTTGGGTCTTCGCCCATTCTTGTGATCAACTATGTTAACCCTCCTAAATCATTGAGAGGTCCTACATTCATAAGCATAACCCTTGAATCCATAATTTAAATTCAAGGTAGAGTTAAGAGTTAGGTCTTGAGAGTTCTTTCAAACATTTTGATAAAGTCCTTTTGAGGAGTCTTCTATAATTTCTAATAACTTGTTTCATGACTCGAGCAAGTGAATATGAGAGTGAGGAGAATGTATTCATGAGTCTACTTTTTTATCACGAGATCCCTCCTATCATGAACCATAAATTTTGAATTCATAATTCACATTCAAGAGAGAGTTAAGAGTAGAGTTCAAGAAAGTCTTTCAGTTCAATTGTGAATGGTTTGAGATCCGTTATCGATTCAAGTTGAGTTTTGAGAAAGTAAGTAAAAGAATGAGAAGAGTCGTATACATGTGTTCCATGTAGTTATGTAGACCCTCGAGTCGAGTCGTTCATGCTCATACATTTCGGTTGGACTTCATAAATTGAGTATTATTCAGAGAAATAGTATCTTCAAGTTCTAAGTCTTGAGTATTGAGTTCCTAATCCCCTTTGAGATTATATTCCTAATCATGGGACTATTACATGTTACCCATGAAGTCCTTGAGTTGAGTTGTTCACGCCCATAATTCCGCATGAACCCTATAAGTCGAACAGTCTTGAGATGAGAAGTATCTTTGAGCCCTTGAGTTAAGTAGTTCATGCTCATAATTCCGCATGAACCCTCTGAGTTGAGCACTTTTGAAATGAGTAGTATCATTGAAGTTCTTGAGTTCCAAGTATTGAGTTCTACTAGGAGTAACGTTGAAGAGCAAGGGGTACAAATGCACCTGAAGTGCAATCTCAAGAGGAAGTCACCAATGCTGAGTTTCAGGAAACAATTCGAATGCTAAGTCAAGCTGTGACCAACCAGGTTGGGCAAAAAAAAGGGGCTAGATAGGAAGAGGTTGATTCTTCGAGGGTCCGACAGTTCTTGAGGATGAATCCTCCAAGTTTCACTAGTTCAAGCACTACTAAGGATCTGAAAAACTTTGTTGAGGAACTTCAAAAGGTATTTGAGGTCATGCACGTTGACGATGCTGAGCGAGTGGAACTAGTTGCATATCAACTTAAGAATGTTGCAAGGACTTGGTTTGACCAGTGGAAGAAGGGTCGAGCTGATGGTGCACCAATTTTGACTTGGGCTATGTTTGAGGAGGCCTTCTTAGGCCATTTCTTCTCCCGTGAATGGAGAGAAGACAAGGCATGGGAATTCCTTACTTTTAAGCAGGATTCACTAAGTGTTCATGAGTACAGCTTGAAGTTCACCCAACTTTCACTATATGCTCCGGAGATGGTTACGGATATGAGGAGTAGGATGAGTTTGTTTGTTGCTGGGATGTCTCGTCTGTCGAGTAAGAAAGGTAAGGCAGTGATGCTAATAGGTGACATGGACATAGAAAGGTTGATGGTTTATGTGCAGTAGATTGAAGAAGAGAAGCTAAGGGATATGGAGGAGTTTAGAAACAAGAATCGGCAAGGTAATGGGAATCAGGGCAATAGGACTCAATCTTCATTAGTTACTCCACAAGACAGGGCTGCACCTAGAGGAGCTACTTCTGGTACTGGCGGAGGAGCAAACCGCCTATATGCTATCACTAGCCGTCAAGAGCAAGAGAATTCTCCAGATGTTGTCACTGGTATGATCAAGGTCTTTACTCTTAATGTTTATGCTTTGCTAGACCCATGAGCGAGTTTATCTTTTGTGACTCCTTATGTTGCAATGAATTTTGATGTCCTTCCTGAGAAAATTTGTGAACCCTTTTGTGTTTCTACACCGGTTGGGGAGTCTATTCTAGCTTAGTGAGTATATCGTGATTGTGTCATTTCCATCAATCACAAGAACATCATGGCTGATTTAGTTGAGCTAGACATGGTGAATTTTGATGTCATTCTAGGTATGAACTGGCTTCATGCCTGTTATGCCTCAATTGATTGTAGAACTCAAGTTTTTAGGTTCCAAATTCCTAATGAGCCAGTTATAGAGTGGAGTAGCAGTTCAACAGTGCCTAAGTGTCATTTTATTTTGTACCTTAAGGAAAGAAAGTTGGTTTCTAAGGGGTGTGTCTATCACTTAGTCCGAGTTAATGACTCTAGTGTTGAGACACTTCCTATTGAGTCAGTTCCAGTTGTGAGTGAGTTTCCAGAAGTCTTTCCAAATGATCTACCCGGAGTCCCTCCTAAGAGAGAGATAGACTTCGGTATAGATATTCTCCTAGATACTCATCCTATATCTATTCCACCATGTAGAATGGCACCAGCAGAGTTAAAAGAGTTCAAGGAGCAATTGAAAGATCTCCTAGATAAAGGTTTCATTTGGCCAAGTGTCTCACCTTGAGGCGCTTCGATCTTATTTGTGAGGAAGAAGGATGGTTCCCTTAGGATGTGTATAGATTACCGTCAGTTGAACAAGGTTACCATCAAGAATAAGTATCCTCTTCCAAGGATTGATGATCTCTTCGATCAACTTCAGGGTGCTACTTGTTTCTCTAAGATAGACCTCAAATAAGGCTATCATCAGCTGAAAGTAAGGGAATGTGATATTCCAAAGACAACATTCAGGACCCATTATGGTCATTATGAGTTCCTAGTTATGTCATTTGGTTTGACCAATGCACCTGCAACATTTATGGACCTTATAAATAGAGTATTCAAGACTTATTTAGATATGTTTGTTATCATGTTCATTGATGACATACTAATCTATTTGAGGAATACGGAAGATCATGCTAGCCATCTCAAAGTAGTTCTCCAAACCTTAAAGGATAGAGAGTTGTATGCCAAGTTCTCTAAGTGTGAGTTTTGGCTTGAGTCTGTGGCATTCTTAGGCCACATTATTTCTGGAGAAGGAATTAAAGTTGATACCCAGAAAATAGAGGTAGTGCAGAATTCTCCTAGACCCACATCTCCAACTGATATTAGAAGTTTCTTGGGGTTGGCTGGATATTATAGAAGGTTCGTAGAGGGGTTCTCATCTATTTCATCCCCTTTGACCAGTTGACCCAGAAAATAGTGAAGTTTCATTGGTCCAAAGCTTGTGAGAAAAACTTTCAGGAATTGAAAAAGAGGTTGACTACTGCCCCAATATTGACCTTACCAGAAGGTACTCAAGGTTTTTTTGTGTATTGTGATGCGTCTAGAGTTGGTTTGGGTTGTGTGTTAACGTAGAATGGCAAAGTTATAGCTTATGCTTCCAGACAGTTGAAAGTTCATAAGAAGAATTACCCAACCCATGATCTAGAATTAGCTGCCGTAGTATTTGCTTTGAAAATATGGCGCCACTATCTTTATGGCATTCATGTGGATGTGTTCACCGATAACAAGAGTCTTCAATATGTGTTTACTCAGAAAGAGCTTAATCTCAGACAAAGGCAGTGGTTAGAATTACTCAAGGATTATGACATGAGTATTCTTTACGATCCAGGTAAGGCTAATGTTGTTGTTGATACCTTGAGGAGGTTGTCTATGGGTAGTACCGCCCATTTTGAGGAAGATCAGAAAGAGCTAGCGAGAGATGTGCATAGACTCGCCCGATTGGGAGTTCAACTAATGGATTCCACAGAAGGAGGAGTAGTGGTGATGAATGAGGTTGAATTATCATTAGTATCAGAAGTAAAAGAGAAGCAAGACCAAGACCCTATTTTGCTCGAATTGAAGGCAAATGTTCATAAGCAAAAAGTATTGGCTTTTGAATAAGGGGGAGATGGTGTATTGATGTATCAAGGTACGTTGTGTGTACCAAGGGTGAATGAACTCCAAGAAAGGATCATGGAGGAAGCTTATAGCTCCAGATATTCCATTCATCCGAGTTCCACAAAGATGTATCGTGACTTGAGAGAAGTTTATTAGTGGAGTAGTATGAAGAAGGACATTGCAGAATTTGTTGCTAAGTGTCTGAATTGCCAACAAGTTAAAGTGGAGCATTAAAGGCACGATGGTATGGCTCAAAATATAGAACTTTCGGAGTGGAAGTGGGAGTTGATCAATATGGATTTCATCACAGGTTTACCAAGGTCTCGCAGGCAGCATGATTCTATTTGGGTGATTGTGGATCGAATGACCAAATCAACCCACTTTTTGTCGGTAAAGACTAACCATACAATAGAGGACAATGCCAAGTTGTACATTCAAGAGGTAGTCAGACTTCATGGGGTTCCAATTTTGATTATTTCAGATAGAGGTGCGTAATCTACTACACAGTTCTGGAAATATTTTCAGAAAGGCTTGGGTTCAAAGGTGAACTTAAGTATTGCTTTTCACTCTTAGACAGATGGTCAAGAAGAGCGCACTATTTAGACCTTAAAGGATATGTTGAGGGCTTGTGTGATTGAATTCAAGGGTAATTGGGATGATCACCTACGTCTTATTGAATTTTCTTACAACAATAATTACCACTCTAGCATCCAAATGGCTTCTTATGAAGCTCTTTATGGGAAAAGATGTGGATCTCCTATTGGATGGTTTGAAGTTGGTGAAGTAGGGTTGATAGGACCAGACTTAGTTCATCAAGATATGGAGAAAGTGAGAGTCACTCAAGAGAGGTTGAAAACAACGCAGAGTCGTCAGAAATCCTATACTGATGTTAGGAGAAGGGAGTTAGAGTTAGAAGTAGATGATTGGGTGTACTTGAAAGTTTTACCCATGAAGGGTGTTATGAGATTTGGTAAGAAGGGGAAGCTTAGTCCCTGGTATATTGACCCTTACAAAATATCCAAAAGGGTTGGTAAGGTAGCTTATGAGTTAGAGCTACCCCAAGAATTAGTAGCGGTTCATCCGATATTTCACATCTCCATGTTAAAGAAGTGCATGAGAGATCCTTTACTTATCATACCAACTAAAGATATTGGGATCAAAGATAGCTTATCTTACGAGGATATTCCTGTTCAGATTCTAGATTGCCAAGTTCGCAAGTTGAGAACAAAAGAGGTAGCATCAGTCAAAGTTCTTTGGAGGAACCAATTTGTTGAGGAAGCCACTTGGGAAGCTGAAGAGGATATGAATAAGATATATACACATCTCTTTGATCCCGGAGAATGTCCATATCAAGGTACTAATTTTCTATTTAGTACTATTTAATTAATATACTTGACGTGTTAGATTTGCTTGTTGGGTGTTTGAGTTGAATCTTAGATGTTACACCCTTAGCCTAGTAAGGGTAATCTCATTCAAGGACGAATGTTCCCAATGGGGAGATATTGTAACATCTCGCTATTTGAAAGAACTAGAAAGAGTAAGAATTGGAAAGAGTCATTTTAGGAAAGAATAAAAAATCTAGAAAATTGGTTAAGTTATGTTAAGTTTGAGTTTTTGGTCAACTTCAAACGACCATAACTCTTGGCTCAAGATGAGTTAGGTGTGCTTCCAGATACCGTAAGAAATATCTTGGAATTATCTTTCCAATGCCGCTGAGTTTACGCAATTTCAATTTTGTATGAGTGAGATATGTCCATTTGAAGTTGGGCTGTTTGAATAAGGAAAGTTGAATCCGAATTTTAGAAGGGTATTTTGGTCTTTTCCTTACCCAATTAAATAATTTCATTTTTCGTAATTACTTAGGGGTCTAAACTGAATTTGGTCAGTTTACGCTTTTGAAATTTGAGTTAGGGTTTTGAGAGAAGAGAAAAGAAGAGGAGAAAAGAGGTGAAGAAGCAAGGATTCGTTGATTTCTTGAAGAATTTCGTGTGGATTTCGCCAAGGGTTAATCCCTACGAGATATGTGAGTTCACATAGCTTTGGGTTAGTTCACCCATGTGCCAATCATGATTCAATTCAGTATAATTGTGTCCTTTTGAAAGATCAGATTATGAGTTCTTGATGAAATTCATTTGAAATCCTGTGGATTCTTATAGTTTAAGTTTCTTGAGTTTGATTCATGAAATTACGTATAATTTCGAGTAGGATCTTACATATATTTAGGATATAGTTGATCCTAAGTGTTTGGGGAAAGAACCAAGTGAAATTAGAGGGTTTAGAGTTGAAATACGAAGAAGAAAAGTCGAAGTTTTCTCGGAAGGGGCTTGGGGCAACGCCCCAGCCAGAGCGCCCCAATTGGGGCTCTGGAGCGCCGAATCAGCCAGAGCGCCCTAACCCAGTCCCTGAAATTCACCCCCACACCTCTCAGAGCGCCAGGGACGCCAGTTCTTCCACCTTTTCCTACTTCTTTTCTTACTAGTTCCCTAGCAATGTACCTATGTTTTCTAGTCGATTTCTACACTCTAAGGTACGTCTAAACATCATGAAATAATCCATAAACATGAGATCATGATCTTTGAATCCATAATCCAATTCAAGGAAAGTTAAGAGTCAAGTAAAGAGAAGTTCATAGAGTTTTTCGAAAGCCTTTTCCAAACGTTTTAACATTGTTTTAAGCTTGAGTTTTGAGTTGAGTAAAGAGTAAGAGTAAAGTTCATTTCTTCAAAAGATTATACGGGAACTAAGTATTCCTAAGAGTTAAAATGTTTTCACATTTGAACAAGAGAGGAGACACCGATTTCCAAGAGAGCTTTTGAGCTAGTTTTGAGTAATTATCTCAAACCAAAGAAAAAGTTTTGTTTTTAAAACACATTAGCTGAGTATATTTTGGGAGTAGTATTGAGCACCGATATGGGAACGAGTTCATAATAACTCAAGTCTCCATAAATCATGTAGCCATCATGGGTAGAAAGGATCACACTTTTTAGATGATTCCTTAGTGATTTTTAGCATAGACTAGTGGATCCACTTAGTTGAGGCGTTCTATATCATGGAAAGGTATAGGACAGTTCTGACAGCGTGGGTGAGACGATGTATCATCACTTAGTCTTATAGTGATGGTTGTCGGTTAGAGAAACTCCCACAATATTATATTACTTTATATGTAACTATGTTTCTATTGTATTTCTTTAATACTTTGAGTTGTCACCTACTGTTTTAAATACTTTGTATAAACTGCACTATTATTGTTGTTTTTGCCCTACATTTGGGTTGAGTTATTCATGAGTTGAGTAAAGCCAAAGTAAGTGTTATTTTCAGATTCATTTCAAGCTTATGTCATGTTTAGTTTCCCCCTCGCATAATCGTACATTCAATGTACTGATGTCATTTGGCCTGCATCATTTTATGATGCAAACACAGGTAACCAGGATCAGCATCCAACACCTCGTTGATCCAGCTGAGCATTCAGAGTCAGTTGGTGAGGCTCCTTGCTTTCCAGAGGATCCCTCATTATCTTGTTTTTAGCATTTCAGTTGTTAGGATGATCAGGGGTCTTGTCCCAACATTCCCCATTGTTTTAGAGGCGTCATAGACGAGTAGTTATAGTTCTTTAGTCTTTCCGTTTTCAGTTGTATACGTTGAAACTTGAGTTGTCATTTTGGCTAGTTTAATAATTCTTAAAGATATTGCATGAGTTGTCCTTCGAGACTATTTCATGTTATTTAAGTCTTCCGCTAAGTAAGTAAGCTAGGCCAAGGGTTTGCTTGGGGCAAGTAATGGTTCTCAAGTGCTAGTAATATCAACAACAATTTGTTCAGAAATTAATTTCATTTTTTCCTGTACTTTGGGGGATTTTTCAAAGTATCAAATATATTTATGTTAAATAATTCTAATTGCAAAGAATCAACATGCCTTTGTTTCAGATTAATCAAAGCAATAATATCACGAGAAATAGGGACAGTGATAAAAGTATAATTTATATTTGAATTTTCATATGTAGCAGTAAAGACACATGGGTTCAGTAAAAATACGTATTAAATCTTGACAGGCCCCTTGCTTGGGTAAAAGGATAAATCCTTCCATACAATCATCAAACTATATAGAAATTTTTATATATTTTGATTCGGATTTATTCCTTGAATTTGGATGCTAAACTAGATTGAAGTTGACCGCGTGGATTACCGCTAGTCTTCAGAGATCCTGTAACTGGTATTAGAGCCTTAGTCTAGGTTCACTGCCACTGGCAAGAAAGTACATTCAGAAAGAATTTTCGAGTAAGAAATGGAACCAGTTTAAAACATGGTTATTTGACACATATAGTGCTGATGATTTGAATAATATTTCTCAGGAATTTTATGAAACTTGTGCTCTACATAATCAAATTATGTATTTTGTACTTTGGTTTATAACCACTTATTTACCTTTGTACATCAACGTTCTTGAACGATCTTATGAAGATGGATCTGGTATTATTATTAAGGTTGTTTATCCACCTCAGTCATCTTTTATTTTACCAAATAATACAGGTATCACCTTTACTGCCTTTAAAAAATTTGTTGAAGAAGATGTTGCGGCAGTCAACATTAATGAAATAAATAATTTAATTTCCCAAAATAATTATTTGGGTCTTTATGTTAAAGTTTTGGGTGAACATATTAGTTCTCTTGATAAAAAATTAAATGAATTAACTGCTTTAGTAATTCAAATAAAAAATGATATAAAGAATTCTGATACGGCTTCTACTTCTAAAAGTAATTCAGAAGTTCAAATTATTTCTACCCATGTGCAAAGGCGCTAAAATCAAGTGCTATAGATGCGGAAATTTCGGTCACATAGCACCTAATTG
Organism: Solanum lignicaule; assembly: GCA_029582545.1. Lineage (NCBI taxonomy): Eukaryota > Viridiplantae > Streptophyta > Magnoliopsida > Solanales > Solanaceae > Solanum > Solanum lignicaule. The sequence continues at coordinate 26,469 of JAJOOF010002687.1, forward strand.
TAAGCTTGAAAAGTTGAAAACCTTAGAACTTGATGAAGGAGTTCATGATAAGATTTATTGTTTCTTATATACTTCTGGTTCTGATTCAGGTTCTGAAGAAGAAGTTGATTTGCTTGATTTTTCTGATGATAATCAGCATGATAAAATGAATATTTACAATTTTTATCATGGTGATATTTGTTCTTGTGAAAATGATGAATTTTATAAATTGCTGCAATCTCAATTTCAAGATATTAATATAAATACTATTACTTATGATAATGTGATAGAAATTCTAAAAGAAGTTACTGATAGTAATCTTCAAGAAAAAAATATTCATTTAGCTGTAAATAATAATGCTAGTTCAAGTTCTTCGAAAAATTTAGAAAAACAAAAGAATGATTTTGAATTTGAATATGTTGCACCTTATTCATTGTCTGAAATTAATAACATACTTAATAAACATGCTACTCCTACAAGAGATTCTTCCTTTGATGATTTGAAAATTTAAAAAATGAGATTAAATCTCTTAAACAAAATCAAATGATTTGTGATCATAGACTTACTCAGATAGAAACTGTTAATAACAAAGGAAACAATATTGTTGAAGAAGATGCTCTTGCAAACCCTATTAATCTTGATCCTAGACAAGGTATGTGTTTAGGAATGATGCAAATAGTTACTGCTCATAAATGGTATACTAAATGCATCATTTTGATTGATAGTTTTTCAATAACTGATATTGCTATGATTGATAGTGGAGCCGATGTTAGTTGTATTCAAGAAGGTCTTGTACCTACTAAATATTTTGGAAAAAAAACTCATATGGTTAAGTCTGCTTCTGAAAATGCTTTAGATATAAAGTATAAATGACCTAATACGCATATTTGCCAAAATAAAGTCTGCATTCCGCATTTCTTTTTCTTGGTTAAAAATCAGTTATACCCTCTAATCATACTTGGAACACCCTTTATAAATGTTATTAATCCTTTTACTAGAATAAATACTAAAGGATTTACTGCTACTTATGAAAATTCAAATATAAATTATACTTTTATCACTGACCCTATTTCTCGTGATATTAATGCTTTGATTAATATGAAACAAAGGCATGTTAATTCGTTGCAATTAGAATTATTTAGCATAAATATATTTGATACTTTGAAATCCCCCAAAGTACAGAAAAAAATGAAATTAATTTCTGAACAAATTGCTGTTGATATTTGTGCCAATCATCCTAGTATCTTTTGGAATCGGAAAAAACATATTGTTACTCTTCCATATGAAGATGAATTCTATGAGAATGATATTCCTATTAAATCTCATCCTTGTTAGATGAACACCGAATTGGTAGAATTCTGCAAAAACAAAATTGATAATTTGTTACAAAAGGGTTTAATAAAACCTTCAAAATCACCTTGATATTGTACTGCATTTTATGTTAACAATGCTGTTGAAAGGGAACGAGGTGTGCCCAGATTGGTTATCAATTATAAACCTTTAAATAAATATTTAAAATGTATTAGGTATCCTATTCCAAACAAAAGAGATTTATTGTCTAGATTGATGCCAATATATTTTCAAAATTTGATTTAAAATCAGGATATTGCATCCAAATATTTAAAGAGCATTCTTATAGATCAACTTTTAATGTCCCATTTGAACAATATGAATGGAATGTTATGCCATTTGGTTTGAAAAATGTCCCATCTGAATTTCAGAAAATCATGAATGATATTTTTAATCCATATTTGGATTTTATCATTGTTTATATTGATGATATTTTAGTATTCTCAAAAACTTTAGAAATGTTTATTAGGCATCTTGATACTTTAAGAAAATTGTCATACAAAATTGTTTGGTCATTTCTAAACCAAAAATGAGTTTGTTCCAAACTGATGTTCGATTTCTAGGACATCATATTTGTCAAGGGAAAGTTACCCCGATTCAAAGATCAATTGACTTTGCATCAAAATTTTGTAATGTTGTCACTCATAGGACTCAATTGCAAAGGTTCTTAGGGAGTTTAAATTACATATCCCCTTTTTATAAAAAAATGTCTCGTGATTTGAGGAAAGTCAAGAGAAAGGGTGGTAGCTATTCTAGCAAGTCTTCTGTGGAGGAGTAGCACTAGGCTAGTCACTTATTAGACTAGTCTCGATTCCTCAAGGTTCTACAAGCTAGTCGGAATTTGGGGAAAGATAGAGAGCTCTCTAGGCTCTCCTGATCAAAAGGGGAATCCAGGAATATGAGCCAGAAGAAATAAAAGAGAAGTACCCACTAATAGACTGGATTGCTTTATATGACAGGATGAAAAAGGATTATAAATCACCTTGGACTGATATTCATATCACTTTGATAAAGGATATTAAACTTCGAGTTCAATCCTTACCATGCTTAACTCTTTCTAATCCTGCTTGGCAAAAAATTATTGAGACAAATGTGTTTAATATTGGATATGGTGGGATATTGAAACAAATTAATCCCAACGACAAAAATGAATATTTAATCAGATTTCATTCTGGAAAATGGAATGAGGCCCAAAAAAATATGCTACGGTGGCCCATGAAATGTTGATCATTGTTAAATATGTGTTGAAATTTCAGGATGATTTATATAATCAAAAGATTTTGATAAAAACTGATGCTCAATCTATTAAATACATGTTTAACAAAGATTTTAAACATGATGCTTCAAAATTAATATTTTCTAGGTGGCAGGCCCAGTTAGCTCCTTTTGATTTCGAGATTCAATCTAAAATGGGAAATGATAATTCTCTTCCTGATTTTCTATCTCGAGAATATCTAAATTGACAATGAGTTTTTATACAAATTTTATTAATGAAAAACTTTAGGTACTATTCTAAAGATTATTCCTCTTAATAAAGACCTACAGGAATATGTGAAATTATCAACGATATTATTAGAGAAGATTTCTCTATACATGATTATGAAGAAATTGTTGATATCGATGATGATAATTATTACAGTGACTATTATGATATGTTTGAATAAAGCAAAGTGTTATGTTTGCAGGATGGACCCTCCTTAGATTACCAAGGGCAACGGTAGGAATAATAATACAAGGGGAAGATCATCCCCAGGATCTAACTACGGATCCTCTTCTATCTCCCTAGTTATACAAATGTGATGAAGGAGTTTGATAAACTCAAAAGTCTCTCAAAGTGAGGTTTCATCTTCAATACATCTGGAAGATATTCCAGAAAACAGTCTGTTATATGCACAACTATATGCATATTTGTCTCAAAAGAGAGATGATACTTTTGCATCAATAGCTAAAGAAGATAATGATGATATCAGGTCTTATGAAAAGTTATCAAAAAAAAGAAATGATATTTCTTTTTAAAAACTTTGAAATTCAAAGAAAAGAAGAACCCTGGAAGATATTTCAGCAGTACCTAATCAACGGATTATATTTTCCGGGTGAGTCATACAAAACTCGATCTTATTATGAGACCATTCTGATAAACACTGGTAGTGTTGAATTTCAACACTTTTTAGGCTACAATACCAGTGAGAATGTTTATAACTTCTCGAAAATGATAATTAAACAGATTATATCTATTGAAAATTGGGGTATCTCCATTATGAAAGAAAGACAGATCAGTCTAAATAAAATCGCTATGAGTTTCACATACTGAGACTATATTCAGGTTTTTGATAAAGTCCTCTATTACAATAACAATAGACATAAACATACGTGGTTTATAAAAAATTGTGCAAAGATATTTGCAGGACCAATTCCTAATTGGTTTTTGAATTGGTGGTCATACCACGACCCAACTACAAAAATTTATCTTGATCCATTTCTTAAATTATATAAAGAATGGGTTAAAGTCTCACCAGACCTACATGAGTTATACCATACATATCATATCTTTTATCTAGAAAAAATTGACCAAATTTATTTTTTCATTGAATTCTCTGTCCCTTGGATTCATAAGTGGACCCCGAAAGTGGAATTCACCGAGGAACAAATTTCTTGTATATACAGAACTTTTTATAATAATTTTTGGGACAAATTAATGAAAAAAGATCCCAAAACAAAAAATTATATGGGCAAAATCTACTGGATCTTATTGCAAAAAAGATCCAAAAATTATCTATTACCCTTCAAAAGGGAATAATTGTTGATAGCTCGGTCAGGCATATTGCCAGAAAAATATCCATTCAAGATGGAGATAAAGAAGAAATAATCAATAGCTATTTGGAGGAAGTTAAGAGGAGTCTGCTTCTCAATATCACTCAATATGAAAAATCGGATACTTCTATGAGAAATGAGACAAACGATGACGCTACAGATGATATTCAAGAAGCTCAACCTAGTGAGCCAGAAAAAACTACGTCAGAAGATACTCTGAAAAGGGCGAAAGATTTCCTCCGAAAATTAAAAGAAAAGGACAAATTGTGAAGACATCCCTATAGTAAGAGCCATCATCAACTGTAGATACACTGTTACTGTACATATGGGATCCACTAATATGAGACCCGCTTTACTGTACAAAGATTCAAAATGTTTTTTTTCTTTTTCTATATATAGGTTTGTTTTTCAGTTTGTTAGACAGAAGTTTTAGATCCCCTCTCTCTATTTTCTCTCTCCAACTGTAAATCACTCTCAGTTTGTAAAGTTTTCAGTTCGCTGGATATTGGCCGGAGGTTAATAAATCTTATATAGTTTGCTCATAAGCCTTGGAATCGGCCATCTCTGTAAGGTATTATATTAATTTTGAAGCATCATGTTTAAAATCTTTGTTAAACATGTATTTAACAGATTGAGCATCAGTTTTTATCAAAAACTTTTGATTATATAAATCATGCTGAAATTTTCAACACACATTTAAAAATGGTCAACATTTCATGGGCCATCGTAGCATATTTTTTCTGGGCCTCACTCCATTTCCCAGAATGAAATCTAATTAAATATTCATTTTTGTCGTTGGGATTAATTTATTTCAATATCCCACCATATCCAATATTAGATGCATTTGTCTCAATAATTTTTTGCCAAGCAGGGTTAGCAAGAGTAAGCATGGTAAATATTGAACTCGAAGTTTAATATCCTTTACCAAAGTGGTATGACTATCAATCCAAGGTGATTTATAATCCTTTTTCAGCCTATCATATAAAGGGGTCAAATCACGAGACAATTTTTTATAAAAAGGGGATATGTAATTTAAACCCTAAGAACCTTTGCAATTGAGTCCTATCAGTGATAACATCAAGAAATTTTGATGCAAAGTCAATTGATCTTTGAATCGGGGTAACTTTCCCTTGACAAATATGATGTTCTAGAAATCGAATATCATTTTGGAACAATTTTTTTTTTGGTTTAGAAATGAACAAACCATTTTGTATGACAATTTTCTTAAAGATATCAAGATGACTAATAAACATTTCTAAAGTTTTTGAGAATACTAAAATATCATCAATATAAACAATGATAAAATCAAAATATGGATTAAAAATATCATTCATGAGTTTCTGAAATTCAAATCGCATTTTTCAAACCAAATGGCATAACATTCCATTCATATTGTCCAAATGGGACATTAAAAGTTGTTCTATAAGCATGCTCTTTAAATATTTAGATCTGCCAATATCATGATTTTAAATCAAATTTTAAAAATATATTGGCATCATATAATCTAGACAATAAATCTCTTTTGTTTGGAATAGGATACCTAATCCATTTTAAATATTTATTTAACAGTTTATAATTGATAACCAATCTGGGGACACCTCGTTCCCTTTCAACAACATTGTTAACATAAAATGCAGTACAAGACCAAGGTGATTTTGAAGGTTTTATTAAACCCTTTTGTAACAAATTATCAATTTCCTTTTTGCAGAATTCTACCAATTCAGTAGACTAAAGTATAAACAACATCTTCTCTATTTTTCACTAGAGCCATGCCTAAGTTATCAACACCTTCATTATCAGAAATAGCATTTATCACAACTGCTTTTTGCTCAATACTCATATAATTATCCCACAAACCTCTGAGTTGGCCAGTAAAACCTGCAACAATCATTTTGCAAATATTTCTATATGTGTTTTTAACACTTTTACAAATAGTTGCATACATAAGCATTCTATGAACAAGAATATTTAACTGTCTATCAATCAAACCAGCAAGATTCCATTCATAAATTTTAGACCCACTACAAGAGGTATTAGTCTGATTCCCGTCTCGTTCCTCTATTAACACATCTTAAGGAGTTGGTCTAGAATAATAATAGGTATGTATGCTTGGTTTATGGGCATACTTAGTATTACTATTCTTTTTGGGACAACCACGAAGCTTATTAAATTCTAAAGAAACATGATTTTTAAAATCAAAAGTTTTTTCCATTTCATCCGCAAAATTATTTGACAAATCAATAGGCTTTGCGCTAAATTCTGACAATTTTTTATCAAGCAGTTCTTCTAAATCATTTAATGATTTAAATTTAAAATCCTGAATCTCAGGGAACCTTTACACATGGGTAGAAACAATTTAAACTTTTGAATTACTTTTAGAAGTAGAAGCCGTATCAGAAGTCTTTATATTATTTTTTTATTTGAATTACTAAAGCAGTTAATTCATTTAATTTTTTATCAAGAGAACTAATATGTTCACCCAAAACTTTAACATAAAGACCCAAATAATTATTTTGAGAAATTAAATTATTTATTTCATTAATGCTGACTATCGCAACATCTTTTTCAATAAATTTTTGAAACACAGTAAAGGTGATACCTGTATTATTTGGTAAAATAAAAGATGACTGAGGTGGATAAATAACCTTAATAACATTACCAGATCCATCTTTATAAGATCGTTCAAGAACGTTGATGTATAAAGGTAAATAAGTGGTTATAAACCAAGGTACAAAATACATAATTTGATTATGTAGAGCACAAGTTTCATAAAATTCTTGAGAAATATTATTCAAATTATCAGCACTATAAGTGTCAAAAAACCATGTTTTAAACTGTTTCCATTTATTACTCGAAAATTCTTTCTGAATGTACTTTCTTGCCAGTGAACCTGGACTAAAATCTATTTGGTGTACATTCATCATTAAGTTTTATTAGGATCAAAATTCATTTCGGATACAAAAGGAATATCCTTATCAGAAATATCAGAAGAATTATCATTAACTTGAACAATATTTGTTCGAGGATCAATTTTTATTTTATTAACTAACTTATTATTTTGATCGGCAGATATAATAGAAGGTATGGTATGTAAAGAAGCGGAACGATTACGAGATGGACCATACACAGGTTCAATAGGGGAAATATGATGAATAGTAGGCAATCTTCTATTGGCTGGCTAGATGAAGTCACAAAGACAAAGCCAATAAAAATAGTATCGAATCTGACTGTACCACCATCTTGGAACCAAATAAAAAACCCATATATAAATTTATTTATATTTTGATAAAGTGTAGATCTTTCATGGTAGATATAAAAGAGAAGTTAGTTATCCGACATAGATATGAATCTTCTAGCCGGACATAGTCACGACTTAGATCGGAGAAATTCTAAAAGATAAAAAGTATACTTCTATCACTAACCCTATTTTTTAATAAAAAACTAAGTAGCTAATAATAAATTATAATTAATAAATACTAGATTATTTGTTTAATTAAAATTAAAAGAAACATATATTATTATAGACTTTCTTTTATTTAAAACAAAACTTACATTAATAATGCAACTCTTGTTTTTAGTTTTCAAATATTTTAAAATGAACTTACGAAAAATAAAAAATCTCTAGTTTATGTTTGGTAAAAAATTAGGTGTTCACAGGATGCCCCTCTTTGCTTGGGAACATGAAGAGTTTTCAAGCAAAGAAGTGAACAATGTGCCTGATTTTTGGCCTACCATTTGTTGAAAAATATAAAATAAATAAAGAGAAGTGAATGTGACCGAGCTCTAGCTTTGAGCAGCCTACATATCTCGGGTTATAAGAAAATCAGGTCAGGTGTAGTTCAAGTAGGTATAGAGATGGAAAATGAGTTGGAGAGTCGAGTGATGTCCCATTGAGATTTTGGTTCGTGGCTCTTGTTATTACATCAAAAATGATAAGACTAAAAGGAAGAATACAAAATCATATCTACTCTACTTGTCTTGAATCTCTTTCTTCAAGTCTTCCTTTGGATATTTAACTGTCACCTCGCCTTCTTCTAGCGGGTACCTTAATCTCAAAATTTGATCTTGAAATTGTGATTTGATCAGACTTGAACTTGAAACTTGGATTGAGTTGTTGACACTCCCCCAAATGACAGTTTGTAGAATATTGTTAAATGCCGTTCTCTTGATTAGAAAGCTGAGAAGATGATTCCTGATATGTTGAGTTGTTACATGGGTCGGAAGAGACTCTAGATGTCATTGACATCTAACATTCTTCGTTTCTCTAATTAAAATGATGACTTTATTCTTGAACTTCATATTTGTGTACTGCAAATAAACTTGCATGCCATGAAAACAAAACAAACGAAACAAAACAAAAATTTTATGCCCTAGTTTGCACTAGGAAAATTTTTGTGAGTTAAATAAAAACTATAAAAGCCTATACTAGGCATAAAAATAAAAGGGAGATATATGCCCAAAATACAATCAGGAGTTAGTGTGCTCTGTGAAGATATGAGAATAAAATAGGGGTTTTTGTGCCCTATATTCGACCAGGGGTTATTGTGCCTTGTGAAGACATGAAAAATAAAATAGAGGTTATTGTACCCTATATGCAACCAGGGGTTGTTGTACCTTGTGAAGACATGAAAAATAGAATATGGGTTATCGTGCCCTATATGCAACCAAGGGTTGTTGTACCCTATGAAGACATGAAAAATAAAATATGGGTTAACGTGCCCTATATCCAACAAGGGGTTATTTGTCACGACCCGAGCCTACACCCTGGACGTGGCCGGCACTCGAGAACCATTTCTTGTCCCCAAGCGAACCCTTATCCTAGCTGGCTACAAACAGAAGACTAACTCAAGCATACATAAGCTTAAAACTGAATTAAATTCATTGAACTCCAATAGTGAACATTAAGAAAGCCTGAACAATACTCAAAAGAAAGTAAATACAGAAAACTCTTCAACTTTGTCTATCTATGGAGCCTCTACTATTACAGAAAGATATCGGGACAAGACCCACGACATCTGAAAACTACTAACTATAAGGTAAAGGTAAAGTTCACCGAAATATAAGAAGGCTCACCAAAGCTGACTGGAATATCACATAACCTCAACGAAACGCCTGTTGATGATCCTAAATACTTGTATTTGCATCATGAAACGATGCAGGCCAAATGGCTCAGTATGTGGAATGTACGAGCATGTAAGGGGAATTCTAAAGCATAAACACAGGCTTGAACTTGATAACAAGGAAACTTACTTACCTCTTCTCAACTTACTTAAATAAACTCAACTCAAGAATAATATAATCAACTCAAAGATTAGATACTCAACTCAAAGATATGATACTCAACTTGTCACGACCCGGAGTTATCCCTAGAAGTAACACGGCGTACTTAACCCCGAAGGGGTCGCATACAAGCCCTTAACATAATCATAACATAAAGGTATAAAATAATGTGGAAAATTTAAAACTTTTACAATAGAAGTCAACTTCTTCTTCATAGATGAAAGTAAGAGTCTAGACTTGTCTCAATCACCATCTAGTACATAAAGAGTACAAATAGGGTAAAAAGCCCTTTACATCAATAAAGTCTCAAAAGTGGAAAGTACATAAACGCTAGAAAATGGAAACATCTTGTCCTCGAACTTAAGGACTCACCAAGCCTAGGGAGTAGTCAACCCAAGCTTCACTTGAAGAAAATGATACGTCTCAATGGCCGGAACTGCACTCATAGAATGTAGAAAGTATGAGTTAGCACAAATAATGTACTAAGTATGGAAGCCATGCACAAAATCCTTAAAACATGCATAAAAGGGACATTTAGTTGAAATCATGCCTTTATCAAGTTTAGAAACCATTATGCACATATATGAATAAACATAAGTCGAACCAACATATAAGCAACCCAAAGCCATACTAGTGCAATGCAAAGGTAAGATCCCATAACCCTACCAAATGCTAAGTACCACATTTAGGTCACCACAACATACATATCTTACTTTACCTTATCCATATCCAACATAAATAAGTAAGGAGCGAAGCATAATCATAACTTGTAACAAGTGAAGTGAACCTTAACATTCATACATAACTCATAAGCCTTCATAACATAAGAGAACCTCACCATAACCACTCTTGAGATCTACTTGTGCAATGCATAAGTGAAATCCCATACCCCCACTCATACTAAATAGTGCCTCTTAAAAAGTCACAATTAAAGTCCATATTCTTATCATAGTTCATATTCATATCATATAGCGAAAATAGAATTAACCGACATAGACCATGTGAGCTACATGGAATCCGGTGTTCTACCTCCACACCGGAAAGAGGTGTCCTACTTTCCTAAGGTAGAACTTTCATAATAGCTTTTAGGTGGATCCACTAGCTAAAGACCTATGTGGGCACATAGTTATGGGATATGAGGATTGCTACTAGAAACCCGGACTACTAGCGTAAAAGGTTTCCATCCCATGAGACAACATACATTGGGGAGCCAGACTTGCAAATGTAAAAGCCCCCATCTCATTTTCATATCCACTCGATGCTAACCATAATTCCCTTTAAAAGTCATATTAAGTCTTTACTTAGGTTCATGTTCCTAAGAGAATGCACTAGGCACTCAAACCAACATAATATCATAATAGCTCATAGATTCATAAGGTGAGCATGTCCTTTCAGCCTTAGAATCATTCACATGTGAGTAAACCTTTCACATTATATTCATAGTGTGTTCATGAGAATGTCCTTTCAATCAACACAACAAGCTTATCATAAACATACATACATACTTCATGCATAATCAAATGTAAAGGGTATAGGGAAGAAGAATCTTGCATCAATACCACAATTACACAATAGCCATAAGATCACCACTATCTAAGTGAATCATGAGTTCATATGCAATCTTCATCAACATACACAAACCCTAGTTATTGCCCTTCAAGGCTAGGAATCGAGATCAACCCTAACTTCTAGAATTCCAACACTAGATTAGGGAATTACATGATTCAACAACTTAATAAACATAAACATAATCAATTGTTAAGCTTACATGATTAATCAAGTCACACCTTAGTTCACAATTTAGGTAGAAGGGCCAAGGGAGTTTTCATCAAAACCCAACAACACTTCATTAATCCAACCATAAATCATCATTATTAATCATAATAAACCATAATTAAACAATTGAAATCGTTTGGGAAGAAGACCCATGACTAGATGAAGACCCTAGGTTTTGGAAGTCTTAAAAACACATTTTGAAGGGACTTCTTGGGGAATAGCTACCCAAGAATGAAGAGCATCCATATCTTAGGGATATTTCCACACTAAATTGAGGAAGAAAGGTTTGTTATTGAACCCCAAGCTTGACCTTTACCTTGTTCTTCAATGGATTCTTAGAGAGAGAATTTTTTGGAGAGGGAAGTTGGTTTCTAATTTGAGTTTGGGAAACTAATGAGTTGTAAGGGTAGTTAATAGTCTTAAAAGCCTTAAATATATATATTATAAAACCATAAAAATTGTCCCCTAACACATTAATTAATTAGGAAATTACCAACTTAACCCTCACTTGGCCGAAACTTGGTGGGTTTCAGGTGTGACCAACGAAACCCCCACCCACGGACCGTGGGTGGGGTCACGCCACATGCTGGTCAATACTGGAACGGTTCAGAGAGGGGGGAAACTAGGGAAAGATTGGAGAGACTAAGTCTTGACCCACGACTCCCCAACCATGGAGAGTGGGTCCACCCACAGCTCGTGGGTGCCCAATCGTGGTTCATGTTGTTTTTAACAGCTTTTTGGACAGCCCCTTGGTCCTTCTCAAGGACTCTTGGGGGCTCCTTGGGGGGTTCATTCCTTGACGTTTAGGCATTAGGACCTTAGTACTAAGTTAGGGAAGTTATTTTATGAATCTTATCTTGACGTTAACCCTTTTTAGGACACTAGACTACATGATAGGTTCTAACTTAGGTCATTTGATTTCCGGGGTGTTACATTATCCCCCCCTTGGGAACGATTGATGATCTAGACACCAAACTAAGTTAGAAACCCATCATGCATGAAACTTCACAATGTGCAAAACTAAAAAATACACTTATCACATCATGTACAATCCAAAAAGAGGAAACTTCAACTCCATTTCACAACATGGCCAATGTAATACAAGAAAGTAGGAACTACATCTACTAATTCAATATGCATGAAACTCATCAATTCACATAACATGGGAGGAACTACCTTCTCCAACTCAAGCAAGCTCAACACAACAATATGGAGAAAATTTGCCATTTCATCAAAACATAGGTAAGCATGTTCATTAATTCACCTCATGAAGTCAAAAATGCAATTATCATACTAAAATGCAAACCAACACAAGGAACATATACATCATGAAAACTCAATATATACTAAACATGAATTCTCACAAGGACATGCACAACATAAGGAGATCATTGAAAACTCATACAATACACATGACTCCCAAAACACTAAAAACTCAAGAGGAATTACTTACCTCAAGTTTGGATAGGAGTAGAAGGAAAAAGATGAGGATAACGGGACTTTATATCGTCCTCGGCCTCCCATGTAGCACCCTCAACTAAGTGATTCCTCCATAAAACCTTAACAGAGGCTACTTCCTTATTTCTCAACCTCTTCACTTGCCGATCCAAAATCTCAACTGGGACTTCTTCATAAGAAAGGTTCTCATCAACTTCTAAATCCTCTAAAGGAAGGATGTATATTGGATCACCAATGCACTTCTTGAGCATGGAAACATGAAACACCGGGTGAACAGGTGCCAACTCATTTGGCAAGTCTAATTCATATTCAACTTTCCCAACACGTTTCAAGACTTGATATGGGCCCACATACTGGGAACTAAGCTTCCCCTTTTTACCAAACCTCATCACACCCTTCATAGGTGAGATTTTCAAGTAGACCAAATTACCGATTTCAAACTCTAGATCCCTCCTTCTATTATCGACCTAAGACTTTTGTTGACTATGGGACGTCTTCAACCTATCTCTAATAAGTTGAACTTTTTCAATGGCCTCATAAACTAGTTCGGGACCAATTAGAGAAAATTCACCTACCTCAAACCACCCAACCGGAGACCTACACCTTCTTCCATAAAATGCTTCAAACGGGGCCATGGCAATGCTAGAGTGGTAACTATTGTTGTAGGCAAACTCAATCAATGGGAGATGGTCATCCCAACTACCCTTGAAATCAATCACACACTCTCTCAACATGTCCTCTAAGGTTTGAATGGTCCTTTCCGCTTGACCATCCATTTGAGGGTGAAAAGCGGTATTAAGTTTAACATTAGTACCAATCCTCTTTTGGAATGCCTTCCAAAAGTGTGAAGTAAATTGGGCACCCCAATCCGATATGATAGATAAGGGAACCCTATGCAACTTCACTATCTCATTAATGTACAACTTGGCATAGTCTTTTGTCGAAAATGAAATCTTGACCAGAATAATGTGGGCTGATTTAGTCATCCTATCAACAATGACCCAAATAGAATCATGTTGCCTTCGAGTACGAGGAAAACCCACAACAAAGTCCATATTCACATCCTCCCACTTCCAAGTGGGAATTTCTATATATTGGGACAAACCTCCCGATTTTTTATGTTCGGCCTTAACTTGTTGACAATTCGGACATTTAGCCACAAAACCCATTATATCCCTTTTCATGCCATTCCACCAATAGACTTCCAGTAGATCACGGTACATCTTGGTGGCTCCCGGATGAATAGAATATTGTGAACCATGTGCCTTTTCTAAAATTTTCTCTCTCGAGCCATCAACATCTGAAACACATAATCTACCTTGGTACCTAAGAACCCCATCCCCACCTTGGGAGAAAGCCTCAACGAACTTGTTGAGAACTGATTCTTTCAACTTCATCAATATCGGGTCAAGGTGTTGTTTAGACATCATATCAACAACAATGAATGATTCAGAACTATGATGGACTATGAATCCACCCTTGGTGGAATCCACTAGTTGGACACCTAACCGGGCCAACCTATGCACATCATGAACCAATTCCTTCTTCTCATCTTCTACATGAGCCACACTACCCATGGACATTCTACTTAGGGCATCCGCAACTACATTACCTTTGCCGGGGTGGTAAAGGACACTCATGTCATAATCCTTTCAAAAGCAATAACCACTTTCTTTGTCGAAGATTCAAGTCTTTTTGGGTAAACACACATTGAAGACTCTTGTGATCGGTGAAGACATCTACATAGACCCCATTTAGGTAGCTAGTGCCTCCATATTTTCAAGGCAAACACCACTACCACTAATTTGAGATCATAAGTCAGATAATTATTTTCATGTACCTTGAGTTGCCTCAAAGCATAGGCAATCATTTTACCCCGTTGCATAAGGACACATCCCAAACCCACTCGAGAAGCGTCACAATACACTACAAACCCATCGGTACCCTCCGGTAAGGTCAACACCGGAGCGGAAGTGAGTCTATCTTTCAATTCTTAGGTTTCCTTCTATGTATTGTATGTCTTAAATTGGTAGTCTTAGGTATCCTTTTCTTGTAAAAATGGAAGTAATGTGATTGTGATGTCTTGAATTGGTCGGCCTAGGCATCTTTTTCTTGTATAAATGAAAGTAATGTGGATTGATATATCTTGAATTGGTAGACTTAAGGCACCCTTTTCTTGTATTGATGAATGTGTATTGACTTAATGAATGTGAATCGATAGGCTTATGGCATTCCTTTCACAAATGAATGATAAGGTATTCTAGGATATGTCTTGAACCGGTAGACCTAGTGTTGGTATCCCTTCATGATGAGTCTAGAGACTAATGTGATGTTAAACCTTGAATCGGTAGTCCTAGTGTTGGTAGCCCTTTCATGTGTGAAATGATGAACCTTGCATCAGTAGACCTAATGCCGGTAGCCCTTCTTGAGGATTCAATGATCTATCCATGTAATGCACCATTAATCGATAGGCCTATGGTATTCCTTTCATGTGTAATGATGTGTCTTGGGTCGATAGGCCATTGGCATTCCTCTCAAGCGCAATAATGAAATGTAAATGAACTACTCTATGGGATTGAAGGCTAAGCACCGAGTGGATATGGAAAGATGGAAACTCTCCCAATGTTAGGCTAGGGTTCTAATGAACATATTCCTATCCCG
This sequence comes from Solanum lignicaule, assembly GCA_029582545.1. Lineage (NCBI taxonomy): Eukaryota > Viridiplantae > Streptophyta > Magnoliopsida > Solanales > Solanaceae > Solanum > Solanum lignicaule. Next base: position 41,784 of record JAJOOF010002687.1, read on the forward strand.
TAACTATGTGCCCATATAGGATATTAGCTAGTGGTTTCTACCTAGGCTAAAATATTATCGGTCCTACCTTAGGCAAGTAGATCACCTCTTTATGGTGTGGGGGCCATATGACACTGGATTCCATGGTTTACTCTCATGGTCTATGTCGGTTAATTCCTATTCCCATCATGTGAGATGTGCACTATGGTTTCTTGAGAAGTTCTATGAAGTATGGGTGGTAGTATGGGATGCCATCCATGCATTGCACGAGTAGGCTTTGAGAGGGTCATAATGAGTTCTCTAATGTCTTAATGACTAATGTACAAAAGTCCTCTTAATGAAGTTAATGAAGAATGTTGACTTAAATGTTTAATGTGATGATGCATGCTATACTTGGGTTGTATTATGAGTTATTTTCCCTTGTCATGACTCATGAAATGTTTATGTCTATTATGTACGAGTATTGTATGAAGATGGAAAGCTTGAATGGTAAGTTCACTTTTGGTGACTTTAATGTGGTACTTTGGTGTGGATGGTGGTATGGGACGCTATCCATACATTGCACAAGGTATAGCATGAGGATTACTTGAGGTGAAGGCATAATGTGAAGGTAATGGGTTATATATTGATTATGTCTCTTATGTGGATAAATGACTTGTATGTTGGTTATGTTTGAATATTATGCCTCTTATGCTTATATTCATAAAGTTTTATTAAAATGGCATGCAAGCATGACTTTCAAATGAAATGTCCGTTTTAAGCATATTTTTGCATGGCTATCATACTTAGTACTTCATTGTGCTAACCCATATTTCTTCATGTTTTACTACAAGGGTAGGTTCCGGCAAGTGAGTTTCTATCTCTGTAGTTCAAGTGCTTGGATTGATATTCTCCCAAGACTATGTGGTATGTCCTCATAGATCGAGGACAAGTACTTTTGAAGTTTCTTTTCTTTCATGTAATAGACAATTCTAGTCTTTTTGATTGAAAAGGCTCGTGACCCTTCTTTAGTTTTCAAGACATTGTTTAGATGACCATGTGAGACTTTAGACTTCCGATGTGTTTCTAAATGAAGTTTGATTGTTTGGATTTAAATAAGTTTTTAATTCCGCACTATTTATATATATCAAATGTTATGAATGCTATGAGGCTCTTCGGAGTCTTGTACGCCGTGTCGCATCTAGGGGGTTGCCCTGGGTCGTGACAGGTTCTTCTTGGGAGGATCGAAATTCAAGCCACTTGGAGGACTTGCTTGCCCTCTCTCCCTTGAACCTTTAGCATAAGACAATCTCTCTTCATATGACCGTTCTTCCCAAAACTAAAGCAACCATCCGTGCCAACTAGACACTTGCCTTTATGCTTCTTGCCACACTTTGCACAACTAGGTCTTTCAACATAAGAGCCACCACTATTACCTCTTTGTGTATTATGGTTAGACACCCTATCTTTGTTGACCCTTGGAGTGCTAGAGAAGCCTTGGTTGGAAAACCTTCTCTTGAACTTTGGTTTACCTTGAACCTCAAACTTACCCTTGGAAGAATTCCCATCGGTCCTTGCCCTCTTCACTTCTCTACTCACTTTCTTGAGCTTTTGTTCCTTTATTTGTTCGGCATGAACCATTAGATGTGAAATATTCATACTTGGGATGAGCATCGCCGAAGGAATTCGTTGACCACCAAGTCGGATATCCCCATAACAAATTTTTTCATCTTAGCCCTAGAGTCCACCACTAAGGTTAGAGCATGAATAGACAATTGGGTGAACTTAAGGCTATATTCCTTCACACTCATACCTCCTTGGCGAAGGTTGATGAATTCTTGCATCTTTCTCTCCCTCAACTCTAGGGGGAAAAACCTATCAAGGATGGCCGACTTGAACAATCCCCAATCAACCGGTCCCGCTCTCAGGGATCTCTCCTCCCTCCATTGCTAAAACCATACTTGAGCTATGTCTTTCAATTGGTAGGCGGCTAGTTCCGCCTTTTCTTGAGAAAATACTTCCATGGCATCAACCATTAAAAACTTCATCTATAAAGCCTTATGGGTCTTTATCCACTTTAGAGCCATATAATGTAGGGGGATTCATTCTTGTGAAATCCCTAATTCTTGAAGCGGTTGTACTTGCATTGGGGTTCACACGAGCTCTAGAATCCCTAGTGACTTGAGTCGTTAAAACACGGGCCAAGGTTTGAAGATCCTACCTTATCTCCACATTGATCATGGCCCCTTCATCATTAGGAGCTTGAGGAACTTGAGGGCCTTGTTGACCTTGGGGACTTTGGAGAGGAACTCCCTCATCATTAGCAATCTCATTTTCCACTCTTCTTGCGGCCGCTCTTCCTGTAGTCATATTCCTATATGCACAAGAAAAGGGTTAGGGAAAAGGACTTCATAGAGTTAAAACTCTAAGGCACGACTAAAGAGTAGTGAAAGAAGTGAAAAGTTCCTAAACATCTAATAGCCTCTTATTCATAAATGTGGCGCACTTCACACTCATGAACAAGACTTACTAGACGTGGTTCATGAGACATCAACCTAAGTATTATCCCAAAACCTTATGCTCTGATACCAAGTTTGTCACGACCCAGAGTTACCCCCTAGAAGCAACACGTCATACTTGACCCCGAAGGGGTCGCATACAAGCCCTTAGCATAATCATAACATAAAGGTATAGAATAATGCGGAAAATTTAAAACTTTTACAACATAAGTCAACTTCTTCTTCATAGATGAAAGTAAGAGTCTAGACTTGTCTCAATCACCATCTAGTACATAAAGAGTACAAATAGGGTCAAAAGCCCTTAACGTCAATAAAGTCTCTAAAGTAGAAAGTACATAAAATCTAGAAAATGGAAACATCTTGTCCTCGAACTTGAGGACTCACCAAGCCTAGGGAATAGTCAACCCAAGCTTCACTTGAAGAAAATGATACGTCTCAACGGCCGGAACCTACACTCATAGAATGTAGAAAATATGGGTTAGCACAAATAATGTACTAAGTATGGAAGCCATGCACAAAATCCTTAAAACATGCATAAAAGGGACATTTAGTTGAAATCATGCCTTTATCAAGTTTAGAAACTACTATGCACATATTTGAATAAACATAAGTCAAACCAACATATAAGCAACCCAATGCCATACTAGTGCAATGCAAAGGTAAGATTCCATAATCCTACCAAATGCTAAGTACCACATTTAGGTCACCACAACATACATATCTTACTTTACCTTATTCATATCCAACATACATAAGTAAGGAGCCAATCATATCCATAACTTGTAACAACTTAAGTCAACCTTAACATTCATACATACCTTTCATACATAATTCATAAGCCTTCATAACATAAGAGAACCTCACCATAACCCCTCTTGAGGTCTACTTGTGCAATGCATAATTGAAGTCCCATACCCCTACTCATACTATGTAGTGCCTCTTAAGAAGTCATAATTAAAGTCCATGTTCTTATCATAGTTCATATTCATATCATATAGGGAAAATAACATTAACCGACATAGACCATGTGAGCTACATGGAATCTGTTGTTCTACCCCCACACTGGAAATAGGTGTCCTACTTGCCTAAGGTAGAACATTCATAATAGCTTTTATGTGGATCCACTAGCTAAAGACCTATGTGGGCACATGCTTATGGGATATGGGGATTGCTACTAGAAACCCGGACTACTAGCGTAAAAGATTTCCATCCCATGAGATAACATACATTGGGGAGCCAACAACAACAACAACAACAACATACCCAGTGAAATCCCACAAAGTGGGGTCTGGGGAGGGTAAAGTGTACGCAGACCTTACCACTACCTCTTGGAGGTAGAGAGGCTGTTTCCGGTGGACCCTCGGCTCAAGTACATCCA
>JAJOOF010002688.1:0-45302 GCA_029582545.1 Solanum lignicaule
GATGGTCCTTAGGCAACGTGAGGAAAAACGTTGTATCACTAGCTTCCTATATCACGACAAGGTATAGGATGGTCCTTAGGCAACGTGAGGTAAAACGTTGTATCACTAGCTTCCTATATCACGACAAGGTATAGGATGGTCCTTAGGCAACGTGAGAAAAAACGTTGTATCACTAGCTTTCTATATCACGACAAGGTATAAGATGGTCCTTGGGCAACGTGAGGTAAAACGTTGTATCACCACTTAGTTTCATAAGTGGTGGTTGTCGGTTAGAGAAACTCCCACAGTAGAAATTGCATGGTTCTTCGAGGGCCTCGAGAGGTTCTGTTTGGTATGGATGGGGGTATGTGACTTCATTCATGCATTGCACAAGGAGACTTTGAGAGGAAGCATGGTATTTTCATGATATTATAAATATGATTTTTATGTCACGTTTTAATAGTCTTACAAGGTTTATATATTGCATGTGTCCTATTGCTTTATGTATTGAGTTCAGTTATTCATGAGTTGAACAGAGCCAAGGTAAGAGTTCTTTTTTTACTCTTTTCAAGCTTAAGTTGTGGTTTAGATTTCCAGCTCGCATACTCGTACATTCGATGTACTGATGCCAGTTGGCCTGCATCTTATGACGATGCAGACACAGGTACCCCGGATCAGCATCCTACACGCCGTTGATCCAGCTGAGCACTCCAGAGTCAGAGGTGAGCCTTCTTGTGTTTCGGAGGACTCTGTTATTTCCTTTTTCCTAGTTTTGTTTTATTAGGATGTTGCGGGGTCTGTCCCAACATCCATCTCAGTATTATAGAGGCTTCATAGACACTCAGTCAGTTAGTTTTAAGTCTCTCATCTATGTATATATGTAAATATTCTATTTTGAGACTCGAGTTGCCTTTTTGGTCAGATTTTATCAATTGGTTGTTTTATAACCTTTCGTTGCATTGAGATGTGCTGTTGAGTTAAGTTTCCGCTGAGTTAAGAAAGCCAGGCCAAGGGTTCGCTCGGGGCCAGCAATGGTCTCCGAGTGCCGGTCCCGCCCAGGGTATAGGCTCGGGGCGTGACATTATGAGTGTTTGATGTTTTAAGCATGGAAGCTATATATTAACTTAGTCCCAAAATCATGGTTGCCCTCTGTTTATAGTTATTGTTGCAGTTGTATCAGGTTATCTTTTAGAATATAATAATCGCTCGAAATATATCTCTGTTTAGTCGCTTTTTTTCATAAGGTAATTTTCAGCCTACTACTTTTTTTTTCTTCTTATAAAATCATAATATTTGTAGTCTTAAGCTCGAGCTGGCAGCATCTATGTATCTCGAAATTGTCACATGTTTGTTTAAGTACGGGATATAATTTTTTATAGCTAAATCGGGGGCTGTTCTGTTTTAAATTGTCATGAAAAAATGCAAAGCGAAAGCAGTTTCAAGTTCCTTGGTTCATTCACATTAAGTTAGCGTAAAAATGTTTGTGACTTGCGATTTAAGTTGAGTTAAATTCTACAGAGTTGTGAGGTTTTAAGTACAGATGGCTGTCATCATTGTACAACAACGCTATACCCCCTTTACATTTAAATATCTGAATATGGCTTCATTTACAGGTTATATCTTTTGTTAGTTGTTTACTTTTGATGGGATTCTTAATTTAACGTGAAGAAGGGAATTTCGAAAGCTTTAACATTGAAACAACAATTAAACATTAGATTGTATGTCATTGTGTTTCGTACCGTAGAGGTGGAAGTATTAATTTGAGTCTTAAATGATGATTGATTAAGCATGAAGCTTTGCTACTAGATTAGTTCCCATTTGGTCGGAATGGTTTCATGTGCGCTCGTCGACTCGAACTATTCGGCTTAAGTAATAATGGTACTACCTAGTTTGCAAAATATAAACTCAAACCTGCCTCCTAAGGTTGGAGTTGTTACAAGTATTGTTCTCTTCATTTAGTTGTAAATAATCACAGAAAGTAATAAATTGAATTGAGGTTGTGAATCTGATTGCTAAAAATGACATTACTCATAAAGGCGATTTCCTCGTATCCTCATTGAGCATGTTCTTCATGAGTTTTTGTCTGAATTTATAGGTTAGTGAGGAAATAAGCAGGTTAATTGAAAAGGCTTTTCTTTGCACATAGATGGTCACTTTGTTGTTTTGTCTTCCTCCGTATTATTATGCTTGCAATGGGTCAACTTCAAAAGGGATAAACACTTAGTAAAAATGATTTTTTTTTCTCAAAATATATGTCTTGTATTACATCCAGAAGTTACTGTATATTTTAAGATTATTCAGACTATATATATTTAGGATTATTTGTACCCTCTAGTCTCTTCCAACTTTGTACCTTATTTTTTTTTTCCCTCAAAAGTGTGATGCTGGTTGTATTGAAAAGAATCCTAATGAGCAATGAATTCCTATGTTAAATTTGAGTACAATTTCTTATGATAAATATATATTTCCATTGATATCATTTGAGTCTACTCACTGCTTTAGACATTGTTCGATCACTTAAATTGCAATCTAATCTTTTATCTCTTTTATTCCATGTACACTCGGGAGCTGGAGTTCTATTTTGGAACTCGTTATTGACCCAAAATATTGGGTCAATAGCTATTAGGACTATCGTAGCGCTCAGGGTCTAAATCATCGGAAGCTTGTTCCTCCAATAGGAACTTATAGTATCTAGCTCCTTACCTTCCTCATTACTTTCTTATTCACATTTATTTAACTAACTTTGTATTACCTCGAATATGTGTTTTGTGTAGCTTTGATAAAAAAAAAAGATATATTTATTTGGTCTAAAATAATCTAGAGTTCATTTCATTCGATCGATCTCTAGTTCATCTGACACTTCTAGATATAAAATAATGACATGTTTAACTATTTATTTGTACTCATAAAGCAACCCTTTTTTAAATATAAAAAGACTAAATTTGATGTAAGTATAAGTTCAAAATATGTGTATAGGTATATACACCTCTTTAGGAATTAATTCAAAATGGCTAGCTATAGCTTTGTTTTTTTTTTGTCATCTTAATTGGAATTCAAAAAATTGGGTAATAATTCTAAACTAGAAAGTGTCGCAAACAACTCACCCACTAAACTTCATCTTTTATTTAACTTGACATGACAATTTTGTTTATATTTTAATTCATTTTTCTAATTTTTGTATTTGAGATTTGAGAATTTTGAAAAGAAAAACACAAGGTATATTTATTGTACATATGTTACTATCACAAGGTATACTTTATTTATTTCTCCCTTCTTTTCTACTTTTAATCATACATACACATTATTTTTACCACATTCACTTTCTCACTTATTTTTATTTATTTAGGAATTACATAGAGTTGCAAAAAAAATTGAATAAAATTTCACACATTTACTTTTACTATACCCATGTCTATTTTTACATTATAATAAATAGGCTAATTAAATCTCACCCACTTTAAACAATCGTTTTACTTAATGAGCATAATGTCATGTGAGAGCCTAAAACTTTCATATATGTTTAATACTTACCACGTTGTTATCAAGCAAAAAATATAAAATAAAATAAATGTTACTAGTAATGCTTTACATATTTTAAGATAGATGTTTATAAACATATAACACATTACATTTTGTATATTTTAAACATATGTCTCATGTACGTGGTGTATTTCTCTTCTTAAAGTTAAATAAAGTTATTTTCTTGGATGTCAATCTTAGCAAATAATAAGCAAATACTTTTCGCAAAAACTATTTTCCTAAATCGAATTTAAGGACTATCTTCGGATAAACTCTGAGGGATGCTTAACACCTTCCCCTCAAGTAACCAAAACCCTTACTCAGAATCTTACTGGTTTCGCAAATCAAACAGAGTTTACATTTACATAAAAAATGGTTTTCCTAATATTTTCCTTAAAATTTAGGTGGCGACTCTAAAACAAACAAAACAAAATGATTCTTTCCAAAAAAATAGAGTGACAGCCGTATTATGTTGTGAACTGTTTCGGCTAGCTCGAAATAGGGTGCGACAACATGTTTATCTTTATCGCTTTTAGTCTTTAGTTTCAGTTTTGCTAGACCTAGTTGGGGCATGTCCCAACACTTCTAGTCAGTTTAGAAGCTTATTTCAGACAGTTATATTCAGCTTAGTATTCAGTTAATATCTTCTTTGTATTAAACTCATCAGTTTTCATATATCTCAGTTATAGTATATGGGTATTCCCCATCTTTTCATTTTCATTTATGATTTAGCTTCCGCATCAGTTTATTATCTTTAGTATGCTCATGATCATGACAGCAGGGTTAGCTTGGGACCAGTTGTGTTCTTAGGTTCCGTGTCCGCGTCTCGGGGGTAGCTCAAGGCGTGACAATTCAGTCTGTGTAATTTTCCTATTGATGGATGGATCTGCTTCAGACTTGAGCAATTCTGAAGCACCAAAGTCTCGAGACTTCGTGGACCCTTGAATTTGGAGTACTTCTGAGGCGTTTGAAATCAGAGAGATCCAACTTCTTCAAACTTCTACAATACTAAAAGTAAACAAAATAATTTCTAGTAAGACTTTCTTTCACTTAGTTGCAATAAAACAGAACACATGAAATTGCAGAAGCGAGTAACAAACCTGCAAATTCAAACCAAATTCTTCGATATTACTCCCCTTTATATTCAGAAATACATGTTTCTCAGCTGGAAAATTTGATAGTATACATTTTAAAGGACATTCTTTCCATGACAACCATCTGAGCTCCTTGGACAATAGCTCAAAATCTCCACTGATATGAAACTTGTCGTCAATTATAAGCACCCTAAGATTTATCATCTTCTGAAATGCTTTGGTGCTCAAGTTCACACCCTTTAATGCTTGTCCTTCTAGCACCAATACTTCTACATTTTTGGAACCCTGTAGTTTAATAAAACAAAAAAGTACCATAAGACCATGTTAAGTAACAGAAATTAAGAGAGCAAAATGTGTTATACAAATTGAAGGACAATGAGTACATTACCTGTTTTGAACTTAATAGGAAATATGTATCCGCAAACACGATTTAGATAATTGTTAAATGAGTGAATGTTTGTTTGATAATTTTGCATTTGAGTGTTTTAGACTTTAGAAAATGCTCATTTCAAGTACACAATGACTGGAAAACAATAACATATAATTTACTAACCATGATAAACATAAAGAATGCATTCGTGTTGTGACAGTAGAAATTATAAACAAATGTTTATCATATTAAATTGAAAAAAAAGTATAACAAAGATAAAGATAAATAATTTACTGGCTTTATTTCTCTGTAGAACATCGCGGACTTCTTGAGGCTTGAATAGTCTACTCCGTTTTCCATATTCACGAGGTGATTCCATGCAGACTATTTCTCTTCCCATATCCTGCACTAGATCATGCATCACCAAATAATGCCAATCCCTTTGGAGCAAGTTCCTTTGGACTAAGGTTGTAATTGCACTTTCAGAATAAAAACCACACACATTTAAAATTTTGGTAACTTCATCCTCAAAAAATCCATGGAAGGTGCACACGATTATCACAATCAAGTCCATCAAAGCTTATCTTGAGAATCTTTTGAATATCACAATGAGGAATTTCTCTTAGTTTTTTTAACTTGTATCTCCATTCTTCTACGGATCTTCCTTGCAAATGTGACCCCAATGTCATAATAGATCATGATAGCCCACCTGAATATTTGATTATGTTTTGTGCAAGCTCAACATATTCTTGTGGTAGATAAAGACTGTTAAAAGCATGACAAGAAAAAAAGTTGTTGAGCTTCATCGTGATTTAAAAGTTTGGCCTTGTAGCTCTCATTTTCTCTAAGCCGGCATATCAAATGTTCCTCTTGGGTTGTAATAACTGTTAACCTATCAAAACCAAACCAACTTCTATCTCTTGCTAAGAATTCTAATTGGCTTATATGATCCACATCATCAATAATAATTGAACCTTTTTTCACCCAAGCCTTGCTTTGATTAGATTGATGTCTTCAGCAATATTACCAACTTTGACGTCCTTAGTTTTGAGAATTTGATTAAGTAGTTTCTCTTGTATCTTGACTAGACAAAATGCTTTCACTTCTGATCTAACATCTGAAAGGAAGCAGTGACTCCGAAGTGTTAAAATATTCTGTGAACTTCATATATCAACCATGTGAACTTCATCTGCACATTCACTTTGGCCTAAGTTGGTATACAATTACACCTCAATGCTTTAAGAAGGTTTGGGTAAAAAAAGAGGTAGATCAATTCAATGTGGTTCGGACTGATGGTTTATTTCTTTACCAACAAAAAGTCCAAGCACAAGTTGGGAAAAATGAATCACACAACTCACAAGGTAGTCACAACATAGGTTCATACAAAACAGTTAACCCTCAAAAAGGTTGTCCATGATCCTTTGTCACGTTCACAAGTAGTTAACCCTCAAAAAGGTCATCCATAATCCTTTGTCATGTTCACAAGTACCAAATCATTAGACCAACAAGGAAAGTTCTAGGTTTTCACAACCCATGAAATTTGAGTAAACCTCACATCACATGGGACTCAAACACAATTTCTAAACAACAACTCTACAACCCTAGCTCGCATGCAAGGATCATTGCAAAATTATATGAATAGATATCTAACTAGTCAACACAAGATGCCCAAAATTCATGCAAGGATTATGCAACTCAATATAAACAAATCAAGTTATCCACCAACACATATCTCTACAAGAGCACCACACAGTTGTGCACAATCGATATTCAAAATTTAGACAAGCATGAGAATCAAAACAATTAAACCAAAACAAAAACAATTATACTATTAAACCAAAATAAGAAGTTAACTAACCATCAAGTTATAATTACAACCCAAGAGGTACCAAAAATCAGAGTATGTATCAAACTTACAACCCAATCAAATAAAACTTCCTCTACTCCAAGAAAAGTAGACATTGTCCTCTATGCCACAAAATTAAGTAGAAAATCATATAGTAAGAGGGTTCCCATGTCATCTATGGACGTGGAGAGGTCTGGCCAACTGGTGCGGCCTCATTTAGGGAATCAATTCGCCACTCATCCCCCAAGGTAAGTGTAATGGGCTCTTTAGTGGGTTTGGACCCAGTGGCAGATCCAAAAATTAAGCTCAGGGGGTTCGAAATTTAAAGAAGAAGCTCATGTAGTAATGTAAGTGCGTGGTGAGCGTAGTAACCCCGACATGCTTTTTGTACAAGGTATCTCATTGGTTGATAAAAGTTAACACCAAACTAATAAAAGATATTGAGAACAAAGCTACGTTGATAAAAAAAAATTAGTGGATCAATTGTATTACATAAGTTAATTCCTAATACACGTGAAAATTAAAGGATGAAAAAGGAAGCGAGACGGAGAAGAAAAATATTTACCTTAATCCGCTAAATTTATATTACCTTATCGTACCTCATTAAGCATTTGTTCCTACTTTTACCCTGCTCCATTGAACATTCTTAAAATTTCTTGTACTTTTTATACTTTTATTTTGCAATGTTTTACTTTATTTTGCATTTTAATTTTTTTAGAATTAGTATCCATTCAAACACATATTACTAGAAAAATTATCAAGATTCTCTAAAAGTGTGTAAGTATAGATTTACTAATATTATAATGCATATTCAGAAGATAAATAAATGGAATCGTCAATTTTTTTTGTTCATGTAGTTTAATTTACTAGGTTAGTCATCACTTGTTGAAAAAAAATGACGAATAAATCAAATAAATTTAGTTTCCATCTCTCTATAATAGAATTGAAAAAATAGAAAAGAAATTCCATGAATTCTATTAAATATATATTATTAAAAGGATATTGATAATTTTTAGTTTCTTCATTCAATTACATCTAATTTATCTTTATATATATAATTCATCATTTTTTAAGAGTTGTACATAAAATTATGTTGAAATAAAATGACTAATAGATATAAGAAGAATAAAAAAAAATGTGTCTAATAAATTTAAACAAAAACAAATTAGAAAAAAAAATGACATAAAAGAGAAAAAATAATGAAAAAGAGAAGATGATCCAAGCCCAAAAGTTGAGCCCAATTCCATGCATTAAAAAGGGTAAAAAAAAAATAAGAGAAGAGGAATTGCTGCGCATGGGATTCAAACCCACGATATAAAGGCCATTGCTGAACCCCTTATCCATTGAGCTAAAGCTTCTCTCTTATTTTCAGGGGGTTCATTTTAATATATGTACACATAAAATTAGAATTTGGCCCTATATATATAACATAATTTTTCGACCGAGGGGTTTCGAGTGAACCCCCTAGACACAACCTAGGTCCGTCCCTGTTTGGACTCACTAGAGCCAATCATAGAAGTGTCATGAAGGGACACCTCAGTAGTAATCTACACAATCGCCTTTGGATCACCTGTCTGGGCTGCAGTCTCATCTTCCGCCTCAGAACCTAACCCTTTCTTGTCAACCTCAAAGGTCTCTGAATCATCAGTAACTCGAGGCTCCACAGTACCGTTCACAGGAACCTCTATGTACGTGCCCTCGGGGACATTCGAATCAGTCCACAAACATGAAATATCAATGGATTTCGATTCATCCACATCATTTCTCAACTCCTCAACCCGGGCAGATAATGCATCAATACGTTCTCATACACCCGTAATATTTCCCTATGCCTCTCGTATTTCCTTCCAAATGGGTACAAGGGAAGTCTCTATAGCTTGCTCAATTATGGTAGGAACCTGTGCCTTAAATCGAGAGGCTCGCTCAACTGTAGAATATGAAAGGTTACCCATCCATAACACAACCTCTTGATTCAATGTAGGGTGAGAAAGAGTAGGAATAGTAGGAGTACCTGAGGCATCGACAAAGGAGTGGGAGGTATAGACTCACCCTCCAAAGATTCTACATAAACAACGAGGGAGTTATCCACATGTGTTGTCTTTTTCCTCTCGGCCTTATCTCAAAGGTACTCCACTTCAATCCAACGAATATCACAAGATGAGGTTGGGGTGATCTCTATACCCTTCTTGTCCACAAAAGGAACACTTGCCTTTCGACGCAGTGATGTGTATGCACTTCTTAGCCCTCATGGCTTTCTCCATAGCAATGATTGAACCTAGATTTAGTCTCTCTTTAGCGATGATCGACCCTAACAGATCATCTTTTGGGTGGCGGAGGATAGACTCGTTCTGAGATGGCATCAAAGAGCTACATATAAACCCAAACCAGTATCGCATAGTGATGTGTATGTACTTTTTTTCAATTATCACTCCCTTCACAATCTAAGGAGTTGCAGTCTCACTCAACAACGGGGCAAGCCAACCCCTCAACCCATCTAATGTCTTCTCAAGCTATTCGCATAGTGTAGTCCAATGCATTATTAATGTCAGTTTTGCTACACTTCACTTTCCTACCTCGAACTTCAACAACTTCAATAGGGTCAAGCCGAACCTTTTTCTTCTTACCTCTTGGTAACAACTGCGTATACACATCATAAGATTCCCTAACTTAAGTGAGAACATACGGGTGACGGGGCTTTGTGAACTGCTCAAATTTATGAAACCTAAGATTTCACCAAATCTCGGGATATCTATTCATCATACCATCCATGAACAACCGTGTCTCCTCAAGAATAGTATGCATCCCTACAACTTTGAGATGATTTAGAAGACTACGGGCTAGGTACCACGTAGGCTAGAATAGAAGTTGGAACATGCAATATGGCAGTAATAAAATAGTGGATGGTCTTACAACAAAATCTCACTCCTCTTTTGTTTAGCGGATTGTGCTTCCAGGAGTGGATTATGCACTGGGGTATTATATCGATCCTCATTATTATCATGGTCAGATACAGTGCAGGTATACTCCAAAGATCCAGAATTTGTACTTGAGTGCCATTCGGCACATCGCCGAATAGATTATCTACCACCAAATTGGCTCAGACCCATCGCCCAAGTACTACCCATTAAAAAATTAGCATCACTTCCATCACACAGTGCATACAAGCAAAATTTAACCTACCTATGATAATTCTAAGGATTGGGGTACTCAAACTTCCCCCAAATTTTACCAAACTTTCAACAAAATAACGATTTGCTCTTAAAAAAGATGTCACCCAAACCATCATCGGGACAAATCAACTCTTTTGTTTGATCATAGGCTACTCAGACTTCGCCAATGCAAATAAAATAATCAAAGCACCATTACCCGCATATACCCATCATCAATCAATAATCAACAAGTAGAGACCCATTGCTCCCTTATTCAAATTGCAAAATCACTAAGAGAAACATTTAACTGAGTAATTGAAGCAATCATTCAACTACAACAACCCAATCATGAACAACAACAAGAACTCTAAGAACATGGATTCAAGAAACTTATAGAGTAATGTAAAAGAGCAAAGAGTGGACGAAGAACCAACAATGATGATGCATAGGGGGGACATGGAATGATGGAAATGAGATGCAATTCTGATAAACTTGATTAAATTATTTAAAATCAAAGTACGAAACTAAGAAAGAAATGTGGATGAACAGAAGGAAGAAGAACAAATGCAAGAATTTAGAGGGATTAATTTAAAAAGTCAAAAAGACCATTGGCTCTTCAACTCACGTCCATTTGGCGAGCTCGATTAACTCCGCCCAAGGCCGTCTCAACAAGTTTAGCATTCTTTGTTAATGTGCATATTTATTGTCACTAAAAGTTATTTTTGTTGTAGTGGTATTCCTATGAGTAAGGTCTCGAAAAGGTTGGATATACACAGACTTAATGAAGTAAGAAGGTAAACAATGAAATTTTTTAATGAAAAAGTATAATATAAAATTAGAATAATAAAACCTATATACTTGATACATGTTGGTTGTTGAACTGTGACTGTTGGACCGTGATTGCCAAGCCTTATGAACTGTGTATTGTGAAATTGTTAGGTTGGACTGATTTTATGCAGGTTGTATTTAAGACGGTTCAGTTGGGATGAAATAAGTACTCGTATTCTAGCCTAGTTTTTCTTTGTTTAATAGGTTGCTTGCTGAGTACTGTGTTGTTTAATACTCACCCCTTACTTCTACACTTGTAGGTTCTGAACTCTGATCCGAGTGATTGCTCTACTTCTATTTCCAAGGCTTCTGAAGGACTTTGAGAGGTAGCTGCTTGTCATCCCTACTGGCCCTCTTGTTTCTTATTTTATGTTTTTTGTTCTATTCCATAGATAAAGACATTGATACTTGTACCTATCTTTCAATTGTGTATTAATATTAGTGGTTTGTACACATGACAATCATGTTTTGATTTATATTAGAATGACTAAGTTTTCGGCTCTTATGTTATTCTTGTTCTACTTTCCGCTTTTATTTCGTGTTGTTGGGTTTGAGGCTAACTTTTTTTGGTGGGAATAGATGAGTGCCATCACGTCCAATTTTGGGTCATGACATTGAAGAAGGCAAAAAAAAAAAGAACTCATGTGTGAGAAAGATCAAATATACCACTTAATTTTGCGAAAATATCAAATGTACCTACATAGATTTTATTTTTTTAATAAAAAATTTAAAAATGAAATTAATTTAAATTAGGTTTTTCACTTCCATTAGACGAAGATGGTATATTTGAGTCATTTGTGTAATAATAGGAGTATACATGAGCCCCTTTTGTAATGACCGGTATTTTTACTATATATTGCAAAATTGATAGGTGTATCATGCCCTTTTACCTTAACTATTTTGGGGTCGAGTCAAGTTTATCCTCTTTTAATCGAGTTTGGTACTTATTAGATTAAATATTAAAACATGGTTTAAAAAATTGTGATTTTACTATTAGAAAAAATAATTATGTTCTTTTGATGGAAAAAAGTTATAAATATATGTCCTTTTATGAAATTTAACTTATGATGCAATTTAAATAGACAATATATAAAGGGAAAAAGGATAAATATACTCCCGTACGGATGTAAAAGGAATGCAGATAACCTCCATCATACTTTTGGATATTGGTGTCCTTACCGTCCAAAAACTATAGCATATATACCCTTCACTCTAACGGAAGACTAAATAGGGACACATGACACAATCTTATCCGACGATCCGATATTTAATAAATATCGGGTCAGTGAATAGATTACGACACGTGTATGCCCGTTAGTATAAAAGGGTATATATGCTCTAGTTTTTGGACGGCAGGAGCACCAATGTCCCAAAAGTATGACGGAGGGTATCTGCATACCATTTACGATAGTTTGAGGGTATATTTATCATTTTTCCCATATATAAATAACAAATCATATGTACTAATCTCAAACCAAATCTTTTGTGAGAGAAAAACAAAACATAAAACAATTCTTATCTTGTCTTCACACTTGATATTCTTTAAAATTTCCCCTTATTTTTTTGTGATATCAGATTCTATTTGTCTTCACATGTACAGACAACTTATTTTCTACTATATAAATAGACCACTTATATTTCTTTTTCTCTATCTTTACTCATCAATCAAAAGGTATGTAAAAATTTTTCTCTTATATATTTCTTTTCTCTTTGTTCTATTTTAGCTATTTCTTATATAAATTGATTGTGAACACAACAAATCAAATAGATTAACACTTGATTTTTTGTGTTTCTTTTGTAAATTTGTTTTATCAAACAGAAAGTTAGCAAAAAAAAAAATGACAGATTCTGGGGAAGAACCTATTGAAGAATCATCAATTTCCCAAAGAGGATCAAAAAGGCATAGACAGTGCCACCAACACAGTATGGAACAAATCCAAAGACTTGAAGCGTAAGATAATTTTTTTTTTTAAAAAAAGAACTTTATCCTTTATATATGTTCAATTTTTAATTTTTTTTTTTTGTTTAAAGAGATGATCTTATTTTCTTAAAATGCATGAGTGATAAATATAAAATTCATTAGCAATAGAATAATTTATTTTTTGTATGTGTTTTTTGTGTATAAATTTATATTTAATTTTTATTGTTTTTCTGGTGTTGCTTTTTTCTTTTGCTCTCCATATGGCCATTCAAATTTAATAGAAGCTATGTACTTTTGATTTCGCTTTTAATTTTTTTATTGAGTTGCTAAAATGGTTTTGAAATAGTTTATTCGGATGATTAATCTACCGTTTATATACAACTTTATAAATGATCGGTTTGTTCTTTATTATTCATTCATAACTTTAGCATAAGTAGATGAGTTTATTTAATTTCAATTTCCTTCTCATTTTTGCATCAAAAAAATAAACAATCTCTTTCTCATGATGTTCGATACCCCTTTTGAGGCTCGATAGATATAGATCTGCGTCTAAAAAGCTCTTTTAAGGGCCCAACTAATCTAGATCGCATTAAAAAATTCACTTTAAGGTTCGACTAGACTAGATTTGTATTGAAAAGTCCCACTTTAGGATGGTTAGTTCAGATTCACATCAGAAAGCCTCACTTTGAGGGATAAACCACTCCCTACGGAATGTGACAACTCTTGTCCCAGGATTCAACACGAGGCCTCTAGTTAAGTATTAAGGAGTACTTACTGCTCCTCAATCTTTGGAGAGTATCTGGTACTTGATCTAGGCTTGCCTAATCAAAATTCAAGTGGGGAATTAAGTCCCATTTTAGGGTAAAACGTTCCTTAACAAGGAGGCTTTAGTTCTAATGCTCAAACTTGAGACCCTGTTTATGATGGAGAAATACTGTACCCACCATGCTTTTTATGACACGGTTTTTTCTTTTTACTTTTTCATTTTTAGGTTTGTTTTTTAAAAATGATCAATAAAGTTTTTTCCTGAATTTTCAATGAAGATTCTTCAAGAACTGTCCGCTTCCAAATAAAAATCAACAAAACCAATTGGCTAGGGAAGCAGAGCTTGAACCTAAGCAGGTCAGGATTTGGTTTCAAAACAAAAGGACACAAATAAAGGTAATTCTAATTATTTAGTTCTTTTTCTATAAATTCAATCATACTTAATTGAAGGTATATTATTGTTGTTTGTTGTTGTTGTTTGTTGTTGTTGTTGATGTTGTTGTTGTTGTTGTTAGTATTTCTTGCATTAATTTTTTCAAAAGAATATGTTAATAAATACAACAATTTCTTCATCTTATTAATTAGGTTATTTACTTCCACTTTCATTTTTATTTTTCCCTCCTTGTACAATCAATTCAATTATTGACGATTGAACTTTTCAATTTCAATATAATTTTCCTAAATCAGTCATTTGTTTTGCCTCGATAAATTGATCAATATATTTGGAAGTATGCTCTTTGCCTCACTAATATATGAATTTTACTAAAGAAGTTTCTTTTCATTAAAGTTATTTTTATTTTCCGGCCTCCAAGTTGATTGAGTTGTTGCTCAATAAAACCAATGATAGAATCATGTTAAATTATTCAAAGTACATAAACTCCCAATCAAGTTCCATAACTTGCCAAAGGATTTTGAGAATTTAAAGTCCAAGAAAATTTGGTTTTGCAACTAAGAACTAATGATTTTCCTTTTCTATATTATTTGATGAATGAAGGAAATCTTGCAATATTAAATGGATGGATTGAACTAAGTCCAGGCTAGTCAAAATAATTTGTATAAACAAATGAGCCAATTAATAAATTATTTGTGTTGGGCTTAAAATAGACCACAACCCAATTTTCCAACTCTAACCAATTTTATTTTTTTTATAGTTTTTTCTCGTTATTTGTGCAATTACCATACAAAGTAATTTTTTTTTATCACAACTAAATTTATCATGTCCAGGCTGAGAGTGTGGTCTTTGACGAGGAATTCCATAGTTATTGAGGATTCTCAAGAAGAGGAGGATAACTTATATCTAGGAGACCAGATGGGTAGGATCTAAGGCATAGTATGTGGATGGTATAAGTTGTAGTACTTAGGAGGTGCGAGGAATAGGAATAAGTAGGCATCTTAGTATATTCCAATCACAAATTAGAAGCACAAAAAGGAGCAATCACTATAGAACAACATCTGATGTCTCAACTAACAAAAAGGAACAGAAAATCACAAGGATTATTAGATTGAAAATGAGGATCTTACTTGGTAGTTTTATGGGTTTATTGCAGTGGTATCAACTCCTTCCAGTTCAATCTGCACAAATCATGAAATTACTTAGTAAAATCAACAATTTTCGGTGAGTTCAAGGTTTGTAAGTTATGGATCCAGGCCTTACCTTGAGATACGTTTGTGACAATTGATGTCGAGTTGACAAAGTGCAAGCTTACTTTCACAAACTCTTGAACAAAGAGAGGGACACAGACATTGTACTGGGGAAGTTGGAGCACTCATAGAGCATTGCAATTTTGGGTGTTATATGTGTAATAAAGTTGAGGCTTTAGATAGGAGGTTATGAAGGACACATATTAGGGTAGGAGGTTAGTTAGATTGTTGAGTTGTCTCGCTTATTCTTCTACACTAATAGTCGTACTATTAGTTTAGTTATTCGCTATGGGATTTTATGCTTCTATTATTGTTTTGTCTTATTATGGCTATTGTTTAGGATGATTTGATAGGTTATCTACCGTATTTTGGCAGGACTTTTTCTATTTACGTATTTCTCTCTCTATAATGTGTTGGTCTATATTTTCCTTGAGCCAAGGGTCTATCGGAAACAACCTTTGTACCTCTGTGGTAGTTGTAGGATATGTGTACACTTTATTCTCTCATGCCCCACTTTTATTGGTTTACACTAGGTATGTTGTTGTTGACTATATACATTTTAACAAGTTCTTTTATGAATTAATTTGAGCTAAATATTTAGTTTATATCAACCATCTTTTAATCATGCTATACCTTGATTTGTGCCCAAATTTACCCGCATGAAAATATGCCTAGCAAAACCCGTTCAAATTACGCAGATTAAATTTTCATGGACTAATTTTTTCACCTATCTAAACATTCTTCAAATTATATATTTCGTATGAGGAAGAAAGTGTATGTTGTTCAAAATCAGAGCGGGAATTTAAAATTTTAAGCAAAGGTCCAAGGAGAAAATAATTTTCACGGATTGTTTTTAAAAGGGCTTAATTTGGTCCTTCAATTATTATAAAATAAAATTCTCATTTTGATCATAGTAATATCTTGCTCAGTAGCTAAATCTACAGTTAATTGGAATGTGCACTTTTGATCCCTTTGTTTATGAATGTTCACAAATTTAACATAATGATTAATTGTACAATTACTTAATTATTTATGTGTTATGTTAAATTTGTATTGTTACTCCATGTTTGATTATAATATAGTTATAAAAGTAGTTTATACAACATACGTTATACATAAAAGTACTCGAAACACACATTTTGATTAGTTAAAAGTTAAATATGATTCGTCAAATATCACAAGGATCAAAATCATAATATACCTATATTTTAGAGGTGGAAATGCTATTTTTCAAAACTACTAATTTCTTTCTCTTTCTACATTTTATTAACTCATAATATCTTATTTTTATGTGATTCTTTTTTGTTTTATATATTTCATCAGACTCAAAATGAGAGATCCGTTAACAATGCTCTTAGAAGAGAAAATGAAAGATTTCTTTGTGAGAATAACGCAATGAAAGAGGCAATGAAGAAAATTATGTGCCCAAAGTGTGATGGACCACCCATTGGAAAAGAAGAAAGGACCCGTGTATTGAAAATGGAAAATCAAAGGTTGAGAGAACAGGTAAACCTTATACTTAATTATACTATTTATTTTAGCTTATTTATTTTTGCTATTAATTTATTTATTTATCTTAAAAAGAATTACTTATATATAACACAAGACCAGGCATATTCGTGGTTTGAACTCGATGGATCAATCCGGGCTTTAAGGCATTTAGCACATAACTCAATGTTGTACTTTGAATTTTGATATGAAGGGGTCAGATTTACAATATTTTTTTGAAGTTTTAGTCAATTTTATATATATATATATATGTCTTTATTCCACTTTTAAGATATCTGTTGAGGTGGATGCAGATTATAGGCACCGGGTTCAATTTGAATCCCATAATTTTTACACAGAGCATACATGAAAAAAAAATCACTAGTTTAAAAAAAAAATGTTATATCTGGATCCATAATTTTATAAATACAATGAATTAAGCTTTAGATGCCTACTACAAAGGCTTGTGACATCTACCTCTTACACATGATGTTAATTTGAATTTGTGGACGTCCTAATGTGGATACTGAAAACTAGGTGAAATCCCCCCCCCCCCACCCCCACAAAAGAAAAAGTGTTAAATATCTAAAAAGGCTTAACTCATTAAGTTTACATTTTGGATTCATTTCTGCCCCGTGCTTATGAGTTGCGAGTTGCACCCGCCCTTGACAAGAGAGATCAAGTTGAATGAAAAGAATTTAATTTATATACACTTATAAAAACTTAATTATATACTCTTATCCTTTTAGGTTCTCAAATCATGTTTATTATAAATAATTACCTATTATTATAAGTAAAATTAACTTAACAATTTTTTTGCAGTATGAAAGAGTATTAAAACTCATCTCAAGTGTTCCTGGAAGGCCTTCTGTGATGGTTTCAAATTTGGCACCATCAAAATCAACTCTTGGATATCCTCCTCCTTTTCGTCAGGAAAATAATACTAATAATAATGTTCAAGCACATTCAATAAATATTAATAATATTCCAATAATGTCTCCATCACGACAAGAACATTACGAATTTCATCATGATAATAGGCAAAAAACAATAATGTTTGAGATTGTTGTTGCTTCTATGAAGGAAATGGTTGAACTTTGGAAAAGGAATGATCCAATTTGGGTGGATTCATCAAGTGAAGGGAGGTATTCTATTCATCGTGAGAGTTATGAAAGAACATTTCCAAATCCAAATCGACCTTATTACCAATCATCAGCTACTCAAATTGAATCATCAAAGGATTCTGAAGTTGTGTCAATGACTGCAATTGAGTTAATCCATAATTTTCTTGATCCAGTAAGTTTCTTGAACTCTTTCATGTTATAATTGTTCAGCTCACATGTGATATTACCTGCTTTGGCCCTAAAATGATGTATGGCTTTAGAACGTGTCAGTACTAGGATTTAAGGCTTATATATATATATATATATATATATATATATATATTCATTGCTCATATATGCTTAGTATATTAAAGATTGTGCGTGTGCTAGTCACTTTTTGGATAGATTTTTGAAAAGTAGCTAGTGTTTGAGAATTCATTGAAAACTTACTACTTTTGATATGGAAACATACCATGTTAATATAGATCATGGATTTCGCACTTGAGCATGTGAAAGATCAAATATAGTTTCAATTTTTTTTGAAATCTAACACATTGTCATGGATTCCAAAAATTGGCTATTTTTCAATAGGCTGATACGATTTTAATTTTTAATTTTATCCCATACAATATTGATTAGGATGAGTTTAGATGGAGTGACGGACATGGACAAATGAGTACTTATTTTGAGAAATAGTTATTATTGTCATTGTTTTATAATTAATCATATACTTAAAAGTTATTGATTTGTATATGCAGGTCAAATGGATGAACTTGTTTCCCACTATAGTCACAAAAGCGAGGACTATTGAAGTTCTTGATTCTGGGACTTGGGGAGGCTCTATACAATTGGTAAGATACTGGTACATCTTTTAGATCTTCTTCCGTAGAGATTAAATAAATATTATAATTATTTCATAAAAATAATCTAATTTTTTCTTGGTTCTTGAATACAGATAACAGATGTATGAAAAGTTGCATATTTTATCCCCTCTAGTGGAAGCTAGAGATTTTTTCTTCATACGTTGTTGTAGACAATTTGATCCAACAACATGGATTATGATGGATATTTCCTATGATATATTCAATGAGATTCAAAGTGGTGTACATTCTTATTCTTGGAAGTTTCCTTCTGGTTGTGCAATTCAAGATATGGGTAATGGCCAAAGTAAGGTATGAATCATTTCCTCTCTCTATATCACTATTTATATAAAAGGAAAACTATGTGTACTAAGCTCCCTCTACACACGAAGTCCAACTTACTAGGGTCTATTATATGTATTTTTATCTTGCATTTGTGATTGTTTCCACAACTCAAATGTGTAACATCTATATCACTATTTATATGGAACTTATTTCCCGAAGAGTATGCTACAAGACGTAAATATTTACCGGCACCTATGTCATGATGTCTATTGTTCTTAATATGATATAAGAATCAAACTATCTTTATTCTCAGATAATCCAATTTTGGATCCTCATGTTATGTTGCTAATTCATGCTCCAAATGATCAGCGTGGGGACGTGCATCATGGGTTGTTTTAAGTGTCCCCATATTAGTTTAGAAAATGATCTTTTTGTCCGTGTATAGCCTTGGAAAATCCCCAACAAACTTATAAGTTATATTTTAGGATTGAGTTAGATTCAATAGCCATTTTTTTAACATGTTATTGGAGTCGTCAGACCTATCACTATTCTTTATGTAACAATGTGGAACTCCGACCCATACTATGTTGTTCATGTCCTAGATGTTTGAATCTAAACGAGTGAGGATGAATATTTGTCTCCTCATATGGTCCTAATCAGTCCTTGCCTTATAACATCCACTGCTAAGAAAACACGAATTTTCAACATACCTTCCTAATTATTTACCAACGAGCTAATTATTTTGATTCTGTTTTCTGGATTATTTTTACTCTTACAGGTTACATGGGTGGAACATGTTCAAGTATATGAAAAAAATCAAGTACATCGTATCTTTAGAGACTTGTTGTGTGATCGTCAAACATACGGAGCTAAAAGATGGATTGTTACACTTCAAAGAATGTCTGAGAGATATAATTTTGCTATGGGTGCAATATGCCCTACTAGGCATGATTTTAAAGGAGGTTCGATTTTATATTCCTTTTTATTTATTTACTACTTTTTCAGATTTTAATTTATAAGGTAAGATAAGGATATATTGCAAATCTTTCATCACTTCAAGGCGGTTTTCATTAAAAATATAATTTTTTTAAAAATAAAACCATCTTTAAAGGTATGTTTCACAAGATATATATATTAAAAAGAAACTACATATTCGAGTAGAGATTTTTTTTTCTTTTCTAAAATGGCCTGGAACATGATCCATTCTTTTATTTTTAGGGAAAGTCATTTTTCTTTACAATTTTCTCAATTTTTAATTGAAACGTGTCATTTTCAAAGTTTTCTTTTTTTTGCTTTAGGGGGTGTGTTTGGTATGATTTGACTTTTTTCAAAAAAATAGTCTTATTTTGATGTTTATTGACTTGTCAGAAAATAACTTTTAGGGAAAATGTTTTCCAACCGAAGGAGCAAGAAAAATGGTTGTATTTCTCATTGTTTAGGAAAAGTCATTTTCCTTCACAATCATCTCAACTTTGAACATTATATTGACGCTTTAACGACACTCGGACATCACTATCACCTTTAACATGTAAAGATCTCATCATACTTTCTGGTCCGTAAATATTTTTTATCAATCTTCAATAGAAGTTTTTTTTTTCTAGAAAATATATTCACTCTTCAACCAAATACTGAAGAAAATAAAAATAGAATTCCTAAAACAAATTATTTTTCAAAAAAACAAAAAACACACACTTACCTTTTTTTTCCTGATTAGTATTGTGAATTTTGCTTTCCTAATATTTTATCTTTCGATTTTAGTATTACATGTTGGCTCCAATTATATCATACTATTTGTTTTACATATATGAATTTTGATATACTTTATTTGAATGAGGATCTATCAAAAACAACATTTCTACATTCTCAGGGTAGGGATACCCTTCTCAGACTCCACTTGTGGAATTACACATGATATATATGTTGTTGTAATACTTATATTTTATTTTTATTTTTATTTTCAATGTTTAATTATCTAGAAGGGCTGAAAAATACAATACAAATATCTCAAAGGATGGTGAAGAGCTTTTTTGAAATCCTAAGCATGACAGACAACTTAGATTTTCCAACTTCATCACGGCTCAACCGCGGAGATAGGATTTCAAAAAGAAAAAATGAAGAAATTGTCCAACCAAAAGGCTTTATTGCCACTGCTACTACTTCTTTGTGGCTTCCTCTTTCATTCCAAGATGTCTTCAATTTCTTCAAAGATGACAAGACAAGAAGTCAGGTATGTATTCAAACCTCTTTATAATAATGACAATTGTTCAGATAATTTGTTTAGTTGTTACAGCGAAATATTATTATTGAGAATATAAAAATATTGCATGATATTGATATCGGTTCCAAATAAAACTTTGATGTTATATTCAATTGGCCAAAGGTATTTCAAAAATCGCCTACCTATCTCCAAGAGGTAAAGGTAAGGTTTGTGTATATTCTACCCTCTCTAGACCTCATATTGTGGGATTACGCATGATATGTTATTGTTATAGTATATTATAGGTGAAATATTGTTATAGGGAATGATTGTCATAATCATAATAATAATAATAATAATAATAATAATAATAATAATAATAATAATAATAATAATAATAAGGTATGATTGTATATATCTTTGCATTGGATATTCAATTTTTAATGCAATGAGCCAAACATCTGATAAAAAAAAAATTACACTTTTAATCCCTGTATGACTTGTTAACCAAAGGACCCCTAAAAATACTCATATAGAAATTGACTTTTTTCAATCCCTGTATAGATTTTAATGTGAAACTCTCAAATATTTCAACAAATATCATAATTTTAAAATAAAAAAATAGAATGAGTTCAATGTTAAGAATTTTTTAAACCATTAGTTGTAGTCTTGAATTTGATTAATTTGCTAATATTGTGTTCCCATGTTATATTATCTACATGTTTGCTAGCCTTGGCGTTAATTGTACATATTATTTTAAACAATGCTCATCTCACAAACTTAATTTTAACAATTAAATTATGATATTGTTTATCGTTTGATTTTTTTTTCAGTGGGATATTTTGACCGGTGGAAATAATGTGATTGAGTTAGCTCAAGTACTAACAGGAGCTCTTCTAGGAAACAGTATTACAATCATTCAGGTATTTTTCATATTTATTACTTATAGTTTGCTATTTTATGCTTAAATTATCCAGTAATAATGACATTTTTCAAGAATCAAATAATATTATTTATGATTGGATTCTTCTTTTTTACATATGTAGAAATACCAAAGTTTCTAACTCGTATCTTTTCATCCTTTAGGTCTTTTAATCTTTGATTATTGAATCAAAAGACATTTTCTATGGTCCAGTTTCACTTTTGACTTTTAGTCAGTTAACAATAAAAACACACACAAAAACAAAGACTATCTTTTGTCACATTTAATTTAATATACAGTGATAATTTGAAAATCTTCTTCACATTATCTCTTTTAGTACTTCCACTAATATTTTTCAATTGTTGTAATGTATATACAGTGATAATTTGAAAATCTTCTTCACATTATCTCTTTTAGTACTTCCACTAATATTTTTTAATTGTTGTACTGTATATGCAGCCTTGTATGCAAAAGGAAATGTTAGTGCTCCAAGAGACGAGCATCCAATGATGGTGGAAAAATGAGGTAAGAATGCCTCACAAGTCTCCAATTAAAAAAAAGGGACAAGTGGGGCCTCTTCATCTCTTCCTCAATTTAATTAACTCTTAATTAATATATTGGACCAAATTAGTATTTTTTAAAACTTAGGAGGCTTTATTTTAAATTGTGAAGCATATTAAGAATGAAAAAAACCTTTTAACTTATTCAATTTTCTTTTTAAAACTGATATTAATTATATATTTGTCACTTCTACCTAATATTTAAAACTTGGAGGACTCCTGCCTAATTAACAAACTACTTTGTCACTTTTAATACACTATCCCAGCATTGATAGTATGGGAGCATTTTTAGTCTATGCACCCATAGAGTTACCAACGGTCACTTCAATTGTCAATGGAGGTGATGCAACAAAAGTTCCCATTTTGCCCTCAGGTATCATCATAAGTCCTGACGGTCGCCTCTCCTCGAATAGGGACAGTACTGCAAATGCTGAAAATGGTTCAATTTTGACGGTGACTTTTCAAATATTGATTAGTGGTCATAATAATCCAACCTCCCAGAAGCAACAAATGGAGGTAGTGGCTTCTGTTCATTGCCTTTTGAGCAGCATAATTTTAAAAATCAAAGCAGCATTGGGTTGCTCTGATTTATGATTGTTTAATTTCATGTTGTTTGTTTGTTTGTTTTGAAGATTTTAAAACTTAGACAATTGATGGTTTCGAAGGATGATGCATTCCCTTCTTTGTGACTTTTGAAAATCTCAAGACTGTGAGATATGTGTTGTTGCAATTATCATTTATAATGATACAGTTATTTGAGACTTCTCATTTGTTTGGTTTTTTCCATTTTTATTATGTTTGGTTTTCTCTGTTCATTGTTTTTGTTCTTTTTCATGTTACAATATCATGCCTTCCTGATTTTGCTAGTTTAATCTAGTGGAGTAGTATATAAATAGTATCCATGTGTAGGTGGAATAGTATATAAATAGTATCCATGTGTGGATGGAATTATATGTTGTGAACACGGATAGCCCATACACTAGCCAAGTTGTTGGGTCTAGGGCTAAACCACGAAGAGGCTCAAGAATTAGACTGCCCAACAATATATTTACTTGGGGTCTAGGTTGAGCACCCACTCGTCTTGCGTACACACTCCTTACTTGCTTGCTTACTTTGTTTCTTTCTTGGCTACAATTCAAATGGCCACCTCTATTTTAGGTGGTGATCAATGGAAGGATCTAGTGGAGGATATGTACTATTCTACTCTAGAATGTTCCTCCATCTACATAATTTTAGAACTATCCCTTCTAGAATATGCTACACTTTTCTCGGAACAATCATTCTAGATATATCCTTTCATTTCTTTACAACTTTGAATATTCTAGATACTTCTCTGGCATGTCATAGATATTAACTAAGTTGGTGATGAATTCTTAACACTTTCTAGAGTCTAAGTTTCTCATCCTCCATTCTTAGTTACTTGTTATTTCAGTAGTTTCCTAATTCAATTGTTTAAGTGTTGGTGTTGTAATTTGGTTATGAGTGATTATACAGTACTGGAGTGTTTGTGTTGAGAATTCTAGTTTGTTACATTATACGTAAAAAAATAATGACGTGGTCAGTTTCCCCCGCGCTTTTAATGCTATACATTTTTTTAGTTTTTTTCAAAAAATATTTAACTTGTAGCCCGCGTTGACATACTTCAGACAAACCTCTGTCTCCTCCTCCTCCATTTCTCTTCTACCAACTCCATTTATAGTTGTTCATTTTCCATGTTTGGTTATAGAAGGCACACTAGTATTTGTTTTTTGGCACATTAGTGTCGACCTGTGTCCTTAGAATGAAAAAGGCAACAAGAAAATCTGCTACTTGGTTTCCTTCTTTGTAGCGGCGAGTGATTTGGATTCCAGCCCTCTTCTTGTAGTTAATGATTTTGTCCACAAACTGGTAAAGCTTCAGGTAGAAAGGATCGTCCTTTGTCACCATGTTGGTTGTGCATTGAGTCCACACCATTTCACTCCAAACTCTACTGCAATAGCTTCATTTAGCGATATTTCTACTGCTACATTAAATCACCTTGACTATCTCTAACAATTCCACATATACAATCTTTGCCCTTATTTTTGTGAGAAACTCCCATCAATGTTCACTTTGATTGTGCCATAAGGAGCCTTGTTCCGCCAAACTTATTTCCATCTCTTACAGTTCTAAGCCATTCTACTATATTGCAAGGGTATGTCCATTTTGTAATGGGCCGGACTGATTGGACTATTCTAAGTCAGAACAGCCTTGATATTCTAAATATACTCATTAGCGTCATTTATTAACTCAAACTCATTTTGAGCAGTTTAATTCAGCCCATCTAAAAGTTTGGCTGATCAAATTGATACATGAGAAACATTAGTAAGAGTTAGGCGGGTTGGACTACCCATTCTTTAGCCCATTTTGACTCAATTTGTTTCAGTCCAATTAGTAACATTTGGGCGGATTAATAACCAACTCATTTTTTTAACTCAACACGTTTTATTTTGACCCCACCAAATTCGACTCAACATACTCATTTGACACCCCTAAACACATGCCCTATTTATCATACATGAATTTAAATCCATGCTTAAGCAAACTCTCCAAATTTATGACCAACCTTTCCTTCAGTAATCTTACAACGAACTTTCGGTCTCTCTTCGCTCCCCACCCCGAAACTGACCCACGGCCAGCGCCCATTCGCTTCGCGCGCGGGAAGGCAACGAAGTTCAGTTCATGAGACCGCAGCGCAGCGGAGTGGAGGGAGGCATTACGGGCCGACTACAAGAAAAGCAAAGCTTCGTAGACTCGGTCAAGTCGCTTATAGAATGCCGACGACTATTTTCCACTTAATAAGTGAAGGGGAGAGGGAAGCGAGGCCGCTATTTCCGCTTTGGAATTGCTACTAGAAGGGAAAATCTCTTTAGAGAAGGAAAGTCACTTAAAGGGAAAGCCAGAGAAGGGGGCCTTCGAAACATTCAGCTGTCGACGGACAAAGCCGGAACGTCGACCAATAAAGAAAGTTTTTGGGCAAGACAAGAAAGGAACTCGCCCTTTGACACCAAGGGATAAGAGCTGATTGCTGGCGATGGTATCCAATCAATTAATCCCGCAAACCCCGGACCGCTGGCTTTGTTGCGGGTTCAACTGGAATTGTAAGAAGTGAGGAAAATGAGTAAGGGCTTAGGAAGGTAGCGCAGTGGAAGCAGTCGAGTCATGAGATCTAAAGTGCAAATACACCTGCATTGGGCTTTAGTTAAGCCTACATCCATTTTAGTAGAAAAGGATCTTTTATATAGCCCAACTCATATAGAGTTCTGTCACTTGGTCTGAACCCGTTTCTTCGAGAAAAAAGTCATTGGATATTTATTGGCGTTTTATATATGCAGTAAATTGTTTCTTTATACATGCAGGTATAATATATTAGGAATTTTGCATTGTATTAAGTTATCTCACTACCTATCTCTAGCTAGCTATCTTGGACATATGTTGAGCCCCGGGATATTTTTAATACTCACTCGATGACAATTATACGAGAGAATTAAATTTATATGTCGCAAGACGATATGAATATAAAAATAAGTGTTATATTCTTCGTATTTGCTGTATGTTACTCTGGCAGGTTAATCTGATATATAATAAATTTTGTAACGCAGTTTGGTAGTGAAATGTAATGATCCAGCTCTCTAACTTTAGCGATACAATTGCAGGGTCATTTTCATATGTGTACAATGTTAAACGTGGAGGTTCAATTTAGGATAGCGGAAGATCTAATTGTATCTTCAACAGATCTTCAAGTAAAGCAACCCTCTCAAATTTTCCTACCCAATAGATATCTTGTTCAATGTTATGATGCTCGATTGAGAAAGATGATTACGACTAGAACTTTCAGATATCCTTGTTCAGACCCTTGTGCCTGAAGCATTAAGTGTGAGTGTGCTTGGTTTAATTATGTCCTGCATTAGTACCAAACTAGTTTTTCCTTCATGAAGTAAAATTTTGGTATGTTTTTCAGGCCTGTGCATCTGCTGAGGAATTATGCAGCAGTTGCCACAGTTAACTAAACTTGAATGTCACAGATACTTACTATACTGATAGCCATCTTATCCGCAAGAACCTATTCTCGTATACTATGAACCAAAATTAGCTATGCAGTCAGCTGTACAATTAGCTTCTGTCTGATTGGAAACTGTCACTGTCCACATGACTTTAATTTAGCCTTGTCAGTTATCATGTTAGTGATAATCAAGAAGTATGTTTCAGTGTCCACATTAAAATATGGTTCTGGACGCACTATAGTATCCCTATCAAACGAGCTAGACTGTCTACCATATTTGTGCAGATGCCTAAGTAAGAATTGAAGATCATATTCGTATTACCATAATGGTTTGTGAGAATGTCACCTCAAGCTGCATCACCAGATGCTAAGGCGCTGAAGTAACCCATGCCATACTCTTAGGAAAAGTTCGAACGACATTGGGAAAGAGGGTACCTGTACCTGAAGCCGACACAGGTGAATAGGTAGAGAATACCTAGGGGTGCGAGACAACTCTCTCTAAGGATCTCAGCAATATAGCCCAGTAACTTTGAGAGAAGGTGTGCTTCCTCAGAAAGGGGGTCGCAGTGACCAGGCCTGAGCGACTGTTTTGGTTTATTCCACCTGATATTAAGAATTGAATTGGCAGTGCAACTTTAGCACATAACTCCTTCCAATTACTTCTTCAGTTCAAGCAAGGAAATTGAGTGTTAAGGATCAATAGTGTCATCTGCGTAGCATAGATGAGAGATGTTTGGTCCCTTGTTGTGTGTCTGAAAAGGGATGAAATTTTGGCTTAGACGACCACTGGCACTACAACAAAAGAGACATGTAGTGGCAATAGATTTTGCATACTTTCTTTGCTACAACTCAAATGGTCACCTCTATTTATAGGTGGTGATTGATGGAAGGACAAGCGGAGGATATGTACTATTCTACTCTAGAATGTTCCTCCAACTACATAATTCTAGAACTATCCCTTCTAGAATATTTCTACAATTTTCTCTAAGGAACAATCATTCTAGATATATCATTTCATTTCTTTACAATTTTGAATATTCTAGATACTTCTCTGGCATGTCATAGATATTAACTAAGTTGGGATGAATTCTTAACACTTTCTAGAGTGTAAGCTTCTCATCCTCCATTCTTATCTCTATTCTTAGTTACTTGTTTTTTCAGTAGTTTCCATTGTAATTCAATAATCTAAGTGTTGGTGTTGTTATTTGGTTATGAGTGATTATACAGTAGTTGAGTATTTGTGTTGAGAATTCTAGTTTGTTACATTATACATAAAAATTTAATGACGTGGTCAGTTTCCCCCACACTGTTAATGCTATACATTTTATTAGGTTTTTTCAAAAAATATTTAACTTGTAGCTCCGTGTTGACATACTTCAGACAAACCTCTGTCTCCTCCTTCCCCATTTCTCTTCTACCAACTCACTTTGTCTCTATGATTTGTAGTTGTTGTTCATTCTCCATGTTTGGTTATAGTAGGCACACTAGTATTTGTTTTTTGGCACATTATTGTCTACCTGCGTCCTTAGAATAAAAAAGGCAACAAGAAAATCTACTACTTGGTTTCCTTCTCTGTAGCGGTGAGTGATTTTGATTCCAACCTCTTCTTGTAGTTAATGATTTTGTCCACAATCTTGTTAAGATTCAGGTAGAAAGTGTCGTCCTTTGTCACCATGTTGGTTGTGCATTGAGTCAAGTTCTAAGTATTTTCATTGAGACAACACCATTTCACTCCAACCTATGCTGCAATAGCGTCATTTAGCGATATTGCTACTGCTACATTGAACTGAAATAGAGAAAACCATGACTAAATCACCTTGACTATCTCTAATAATTCCACATATACTATCTTTGCCCATATTTTTGTGACTAACTCCCATCAGTGTGCACTTTGATTGTGCCATAAGGAGCCTTGTTCCACCAAACTTATTTCCATCTCTTACAGTTCTAAGCCTTTCCACCATATTGCAAGGATATGTCCATTTTGTAATGGGCCGGACTGATTGGACTATTCTAAGTCAGAACTGCCCTGATATTCTGAATATACTAATTAGCGTTATATATTTATTAACTCAACTCATTTTGATCAGTCTAATTCAACCCATCTAAAAGTTTGGCTGATATATATAGATCAAATTGATACATGAGAAACATTAGTAAGTGTTGGGAGGGTTGGACTACCCATTGTTTAGCCCATTTTGACTCAATTTGTTTCAGCCCAATTAGTAACATTTGGGCGGATTATTAACTATCTCATTTATTAACTCAACACGTTTGATTTTGACCCCTCCAAATTCGACTCAACATTCTCATTTGACACCCCTAAACACATGCCCTATTTATCATAGATGAATTTAAATCCATGTTTAAGGAGAAAAAAGTGGTTGGATATTTATTGGCGTTTTATATATGCAGTAAATTGTTTCTTCATACATGCAGGTACAATATATTAGGAAATTTGCATTGTATTGAGTTATCTCATTAACTATCTTGGACATATGTTGAGCCCCCGGATATAGGATCATTTGAGACTTAGTTAAATGGAAGAAATAATTATAAAATAGAAGGTATGACATAATGTTTACACTAGGTAACTCATGTGTTCTTCTTGCCATGTTTGTTATTAGTTGTATATTTGATGTAATAAACTGAACCCCGATTATTATGTAGATTTAGTTGTATGCTGATTGGTGTTGGCAAATGTAGAAGTTACCCTTGCTAGAAAGGAAGAATCTTGAGGTCAGTTTAGACTTGTCTTAACTAAAGTTGTTTCTTACGAAAGTTATGCCCACAAGGTAATTTGATTAAATATTTTTGAATGATAATATGCGTCGTGTAAATATGGTGACAAAAATCAGTATGAATATAGTAGTATTAAATTACTCGTTATATGGAACTTGAAAGCTGTTATGAGGTTATCTTTTCCTAACTATAGAGATTTTTCACTGTTAACAGAGAGGCCAAACAAGTAATGGATGTGCTTGCAAAGAAGATTACAGAATTAACATACCCTGCCTATATCTCCATTTATCAGAATTTGCTGCAATCCTCCAAAGGAGACTATAATTTGGATAAAAGGCAGCTTCCAAATCTAAGGATCAGATACAATAAGTCCAACTTTTTGGTAAGATGATTATTTTTTTTTGTAAATCTCTATACGAGCTACCGAGTATTTGATGGTAACTCTATTTTTTTTTACATGTTATCAATTTATGAAAGAAGTGTTCTTTTAATCTTTCAAAGCATGTTTCTAGAAAGTTATTAATGAAAGTATGTAAGTTTGAAGCTTTCTCTATACTTGTTATGAAATGTGCAAATATTTGATTTTCTTGTACTTCTAAAGTAAAAAAAGCTATTTATTTTTTTAATCCACCTCCATGGGACCCGGAGGGTGTGGAACTTTGGTATAACTAGCTAGTAAAGTTGTTGTCATTTGGTCAGGAGGTCTCAAGTCGTGGAAACAACCTCTTGCACGAATACAAGATAAGTGTTATATTCTGATGTTTTGATGAATTAACAATCTATGGGATCTGGTGGAGGGATCCCTCAAGTGATAGTCGTCCAGGACAAGTCAATGGAGTGTAGTTGTAAACCCGCCACACCTGTTGTGGTTGGTGGGACGGCAGCAGAGGTGTAGGGCACTCAACCAATGGCGTACTACTAGGTTGTTTTTATCCATCTTATATTGGTCACCTTGACAATAAATAATCAAGTTTTTTCAATCAAGTATATCCAAAAGCAAAAGTCATTCTCTCAACAAGAACCATCCTCACAAGCAGCAAGGGACCTGATCGAGTGATCTGAAAAAGTCTTAAGATGTTATTTGAGTATTAGTATCTTGTGCATAGATATTGTAAGATCTATTCCTACGTTATAAAGGAACATTGATCATTTCAGTTGTAATCATAGTGAAGTCGAGTACATGGCTAGAGTTAGTCGAAATTTGTTTGGTTGAAGTCTATGTTAACTAGAGGTAGTTGATATTGTGGGCAATAGGGCTATTGTTCTGAGTCTTGTAATAGAGGTGTTACAAGGTGTAGAATTAAGAGTTTAATCCTTTGTGATTACTGGAGTCTGTATTCACATGTTGCTTGAAGTTAGTGGAGTTGATTGAGAAATCCTGTGACAGGTCGTGGTTTTTTCCTCCCTTGAACAAGGAGGTTTCCACGTAAACTTCAGTGTTCCTTTACTTTAAGGATTTATCAAGGGACCTGGTCTCTTGACTCATGGTGGACTCGTATAATCTATAAGTAAGGCTGCGAACAATCTTGAAGAGGTATGTATTCATCAGTCCTTGAGATTTCTCAAAAATCTCTGTGAATTAATATTAACTAATTGTAAACAGCTTTAAGAGGTCTCCAGCTCTGTGCATCAGTTCCCTTAAATATCAGACTCTACAGGTGTGCTCTAGTTTAGAAAATTTTCCCGAAATATTCGGAAGCATGGAACTGGAGTCGGAGATTCACATGCTAGACAGTATGATGAGGGATCTAAATTCAATGCATATTTCATTTCCATGTTTGTTGTGTCAGAATGGCTCGTCATTGCAGCATGACATCTCTGCTTCAGATTCCTTGTCACTACGAGCATTTACAGTTGAGCATGGTGGGAATGGACAAGAGTGTATCAATCAATTTGCCTTAAAATTGGTATGTACCTGATATCCTTGTTTAGACCCTTGTGCCTGAAGCATTAAGTGTGAATGTGCTTAGTTTAATTATGTCCTGCATTACTTACCCAACTGGTTTTTCCTTCATGAAGTAAAATTTTGGTATATTTTTCAGGCCTTTGCATCTCCTGAGGAATTATGCGACAGTTGCAACAGTTAACTAAACTTGAATGTCACAGATACTTACTATACTGATAGCCATTTTATCCTGAAGAACCTACTCTCGTATACTATGAACCAAAATTAGCAATGCAGTCAGCTGTTCAATTAGCTTCTCTATAACAAGTCTGATTTGGAAACTGTCTCTGTCCACATGACTTTAGCCTTGTCAGTTATCATGTTAGTGGTAATCAAGAAGTATATTTCAGTGTCCACATTAAAATTTGGTTCTGGACACACTATTGTATCCCTTTCAAACGAGCTAGACTTTCTATCATATTTGTGCTGATGCCAAAGTAATTAGAATGGAAGATCATATTCATATTACCATTATGGTACGTGAAAATTCCACCACAAGCTGCTTCACCAGGCACTGAAGTAACCCATGCCATACTCTCAGGAAAAGCTCGAACGACTTTGAGCAAGAGGGTACCTGTACCTGAAACCGACACAGGTGAGTAGGTATACCTAGGGGCCGAGACAACTCTCTCTAGGGAACTCAGCAATATAGCCTAGTAACTTTGAGAGAAGGGTTGCTTCCTCACAAAGGGGGTCACAGTGACCAGGCGTGAGAGACTGTTGGTTTATTCCACCTGATAACCTTGATATTAAGAATTGAATTGGATGTGCAACTTTAGCGCTTAACTGCTTCCAATTAGTTCTACAGTTCAAGCAAGGAAATTGAGTGTTACGGATCAATAGTGTCATCTGCATAACATAGATGAGAGATGTTTGGTCCCTTCTCGTTGGTCCGAAAAGGGATGAAATTTTGGCTTAGACGACCACTGACACTGCAACAAAAAAGACATTTACTGGCAATAGATTTTCCTTTTAGTGACAATATTTATTAATGTTTGCAAAAATATTTAGCAGCAATTGAGTTAATGTCAGTGCATCTAGAAACGCTAAAGGCTTTAGCAACATTTATATAAAGTGCTGGTTATAAATACTCATATTTATTATTGCAGCTAAATATAATATAGCGGCAATTATATTATTGCTGCAAAATCCTCTTTTGTTGTAGTGCACTGTCTGTCATTCTGTTCAGTAGTTCTGCCCCTTTAACAAAAAAGAATAGATTCTAAAGAAAGTGACTCCTATAATTAATGTGATTGAAGTGTCGTATCGTAACCACGTTAAAAAATAAAAGCTTGAAGATTTAATTCAAATTGTAATAAAATGGTAAGCCTACAAAGGGTTACGAGTAATCATACAATTAAAGGGTTACTAATTCTGCCTTAATAAGGCACAACATGAATGGTAATCATATGAAGGGTTACGAGTAGCAGTACAAAGGGTTGCTAGTATTGTCATAACGAGACACAAAAGATTTGGTGGGCATATAAAGGGCTACAAGTAACCTTTTGCCACAATTGGGCATAAGAAAAGTCCAGTCGACTGAAACAACTTAAAAGAAAGAACTAATGAACTAAATTATAAGTTTTGGTGATTTTTTTTCGAGAAAAGGCCCAAAATAGTCCCTTATCTTTGGGTTAAAATTTAAAGTCATCCTTTAGTTTTCACATGGAGCATTAATAGTCCATCATGTTTGCAATATTGGTGCACTTTTGGTCGTCCTCCAAAATTTTCCTATTTTTTAACATTGATTTTATCCATAATTTATGTATGGAATGTTCAATTGTCATTTTGTATATTTAGTGGAAATAATAACTCCATGTGAGAAGAAAAACACATTGTTTTGTTTAGTAGAAATCATATTGCAGGTAAAGTCGAGAGGTTCATCACGACGATTTCACGTGCAATAGTACAAAATTTTCTTTTCTTCCAACGTCATATGTTAAGATGTTCTTAGTTTAGCTGCATAATATTTCTACTCAACAGAACAAAGTGTTCTACCTCTCACCTTCTCTCATATAAAGTTATTATTTCTACTAAATATATATAAAAAAAGATTGGACATTCCTTACATATAATTGTGGACAAAATTAATGTTAAAAAATAGGCAAAAGTTTGGAGGAGGACCAAAAGTGCACCAATATTGCAAACATGAGGGACTATTAGTGCTCCATGTGAAAAGTCAAGGATGACTTTGAGTCTTAACCCAAAGATGAGGGACTATTTTGGGCCTTTTCTCATTTTGTTTCTACTTTACTAATCATGTACGGTTGAGTTTTAAAAGGTGTGAATGGAAATGAAGAGTTGCGACTTTTATGAATAGTTGTGACTTTTATGAAAAAATTGCGACTTTTCTGAAGAGTTGTGACTTTTATGAAAAGTTGTGACTTTTATGAAAAGTTGTGACTTTTATGAAAGGTTGTGACCTTTCCGAAAGATTGTGACTTTTCCAAAGGGTTGTGACCTTTCCTATAAGGCATAATAAAAATCTTTTCACACTACCCTTTGTTTTCTTTAAATTGAGGGATTTTCTCTCATTTTAAGAAAACGAATTTTCTGGACTTCTCCTACTCTACTAAATCTAGTATTCTAAGTGTACTTTACTGTCATTGAGTGGTTCGATGACACCGTGGTTTTAGGTGCCGATACACTGGTGAGTAAGACCGTTCTATCGTGGGAGCATATATTTCATTAACCTCGGTACTTGAGGGGAATAATTTCCTTAAGGGGACACTGTGCATTCAGTGGGCTCGATTTTCTTTCTTTGAGAAAAATATTTTGTATATTATTTCTAATATGTTTCTGATTCTATTTTCTCTACTAGTTTAATTTTCTAGTTTTGAAAATACTCTTTAAACTTTGTTGTTTCTTACCAAGTTCTTCAAAGTTTTGTTTTAAGTATATTAGGAATACAAGAGAACAACAATCTTAATGAAATTACTATAATGTTGGTATTTCTTGTATTCTACTGATTGAGGGAAACAAATCACAGAAGTAGAAGATTAATACACTACTTCTTCAGAATTCAGTGCCTGGTTTAGCAAGGTCGAAGTGAGTTTGTACCAGAAATGTTAGTGGTATTCCAGTTAAAGATTACACCAGGTAACCTTCTTATTATTTATATAAGGAGGAAAATAGTTTCTATAAGTTAACTCTTTTGACATTTATCATTGTGTCTTTGGAAAAAAAGATCTGCAAACCGTATGTTTTTGAATGAATTTTCCTTGGCAGATAGTGTTGCCTTTAAAATTCATTAGTTTGCAGAATGAGAGATGCATATTTTTGTTTGATAAAATAGTATGTCAAAATATTATAATTGGAAGGCTATTTGAAAAGAAAATCATTTCTATGTAATAATCTAAGAATATGTTTTATTCCATTTGGAGAAAAAAATACTTTTGTACTTTTGTACTTCGTGTGAAATTTGATTGTGTCATTGTTGTAGACTAAAAACTTTTGTAGTTTTCTACTCTGGATAAATTGGACTATGCAATTGATTTGAAGAATATGAAAACTTCATCTAATAAGTCAGTGTTGTACTTTTGGTTTTCTACAAACTTCATTGTTACATAGAAACAAATTGTACAATTTTTTTTGTCTTTATTGTTAGCATTCTAAATACTAAGTGGTATGTCTAACTGTGTGTCACGACCCAAAACGAGTCATGAGTGGAACCTACACTTAACGTCCTAGGTGGACGAACCAAGGAATCCAAACCCCAACATATATTAACTGTCAAACTTACGAAATACAAACCATAATGCGGGAGCTCAATCTTATTAAGGTAAGAAACACAAATCTACTAAAGTCTACTCTATGTCATTCCAAAAACCTGAAAGTCATCACATCAATGACATTTAATCTCCAAATACTAAGTCTAAGAGTATCAAATACACTAAAATAAAATAATAATTAAAGTAGTTTGTGTCCGAAAACTTAGGACAACATGCCATGATCGAGAGATTCCAACACGAGCTAGAATGACTAGCTCACCCTGGAACCTGCTGGAGACTGGCTAGAGCTGAGGGCAAGTCGAAGTCGTTGGTACACTCACTGCACTCCACAAAAGGAAAAACAAAGAAAAACACAAGCAGGGCTTAGTACAAGGAAACATGTACTGAGTAGATATCATCGGCCGACTCAAATAGTAACTAATATGCATAAAGTAATAGTATAAAATCAATTATAGCACTTAGCAGATGATAAGCAACAAACAATATGTACAAGTAACAACGAAAGCAAGTACATTAGCAATCAAAATATCAAGCACACACACGAGGATCCATGCCTCCGCACCAGGCTCATTTGGGAAATGGGTTCTTTGAGATTGAGTGCATTAAATTAATTCAATATGTTTTCCTTTAATTTCACCATGTCGGAACGTGACACATGATCCAATAATATCGTGTCGGAACGTGACACCCGATCCAATAATACTGTGGCGGAACGTGACATCCGATTCAATAATATCGTGTCAGAACGTGACACCCGATCCAAATATATCGTTAATTCATTCCTTATCATCTCTTTCCACTTCCTTAACAATATTTCATTAAGCCTTCTTTATTCAAGGCGTCACTTTAATAGAATAAGGTTCAAGATTATAAATTTCACGGTCTCAGGATTTCAGACCAATCACAAACAACACATAGATTATTCAAACCATACAACCAAGTACATAGAGAAATTCACAACATCACTCAATGACTATCAATGACTATTAAGAGTCTATCACATAGAATAAACCATAATCTACCTCCACCGAAGAATCGAAGTCAAGCAAGCTGTTTCTCCAACATTTTTCCTTTCCTCAACGCCTCTGAACATTTTGAATCTACCAAGTATGCATAATTTGTAAGTTAACGAGTCTAAAGACACCCATGTTACTATATGTCTAGCCTTGACCCCAAAACTCACCCAAAACTATAATCAATTTCCTAAAGTTCAAGCCCAAGGGTAAAATCTTAATTCCTCCAATTAGCATAACTTTAACGAAATTTAAATAATTTGATACACTTAATATTTAATTACCTATCTCAATATATCAAAATATAATTTATAATGTGGTAGCAAAATAATAATATTTCTGAATTGAAGCCACTGGTTACGAAACCAGTGGCATCAACCATGAATCCACTCATCAATGTTTAGTCTCGAACTTTCCAATCAAGAATCACGTGAATGCAAAAGTAATTTGCAACTTAACTCTATTCAATTTATATACAAATGTATGCTCGTAATCCTTAATTCAAGTGTCACTTATTATTAATGATGATAATCTCTCTTTCACTAATTAATGACAACCTTTACAGATCCTATCATTTTCTATTGGCAGTGACAATTTCATTATATAAAAATTTCTCCTGCAATTCACTCACTAAAATCAATAATCAATAATTGCCCCATATTGTTTTAGTAGTTCACTAGAAATTAATCAATTAATGGGACCAGGAGACAAGTTTGTCTCCACCCAAAACCAACCAGTAGCACGTGATCCATTAACTTGCAACTTTCAACCTTTTAATCCTTTTCCACTTCTTCTTATTCAATCCTTTTAATTTCCTTTGCAACCAACATTAATAATTAAACCCAACTTACATCAATACAAGGATTTGGTCAAATTCCAACACGACAGGACTTGAAACGATAATAAACACACACGCATAATACCATTTCATTCGTTCACCCCAACATAAGAATATAGTAGTTTCTATGCTAACATGTTATAACTTTTCTACATTATTATCTATTCATCTTTCGCAAAGTAAGGAAAAAATCATGAAATACCTTAAGTCGCCATTTCAATCTTGTTCTCCGACTGTGTCTCTTCAATTTTCTTTTTCTTCTACTGATTATTTATTACCCTAATTATTAAAATACTAATTATAAAAGTGGCAAAAGTGACCCCCCCTACTAATTTTAATATTATTTTCTTTAATCACCAACAAAAATTAAATATTTAAACTACCCCCTTAATCATATAACTATAGTTA
This sequence comes from Solanum lignicaule, assembly GCA_029582545.1. NCBI lineage: Eukaryota > Viridiplantae > Streptophyta > Magnoliopsida > Solanales > Solanaceae > Solanum > Solanum lignicaule. Next base: position 37,226 of record JAJOOF010002688.1, read on the forward strand.
CGAATAGTCCAAAATACCCATTTAGAACCTATCGGTAGAGTCTTTTGTGAAATTAAAAAGTTTTAGTACTCAAAATGACCAAATGAGTCGTTACATTAAATACCAATTTACCCATCGTTCGTCCTCGAACGATCAAAAGAAGACGAGGTTAAGAAAAGGTACTTAAATTGACAAAAAAAGTGTGGATATGTTTCATGTATATCAGCCTCAGTCTCTCAAGTGGACTCTTCAACTGATCGTTCTTCCACTGGACCTCGACATATGTAATCTCCTTTGGCATCAACTTGCGGACTTCCCTGTCTAGAATAGTTATAGGCTCCTCTTCATAACACCAATTTCCATTAAGCAAAATCAAATCCCAACGAATAGTGTAGCTCCCATCACCATGATCTTTCTTCAGTATAGATACATGAAACACTGGATGCACTCCCGGATGAATTTCACCTTCTCTAACGATTTCCTCAAAATATCTATACCCAAGGTCACACCTCAAATCCATCAAACCAACCGATTTGAGACCTACACATCCTTCCATACAATGCTTCAAATAAGGCCATATCAATACTCGAGGGATAACTATTGTTGTATGTAAACTCAACTAACAACAAATATTATTCCCAATAACCACTAAGTTAATCGTACACACGTCCACAACATGTTCTCAAGGACCTTGATATAACCATCCAGATGAATCATTTCTCATATAACCATGATAAAATCTTAAATTAATACTAGATACAACCAGAAGTGAACCTGAACCAACCACCACACACTTATAATGCACAAATCATCATAGATCTTATCAATATTTCCTTCTCATAGAATAAACTTTCCACGAGCTTAAGTCATAAAAAATTTATCTTTAGACATCAGGTACTCATCAAGGGAGAATCAAACTTATCTGATTCAAATAAGGAAATGATCAAGTAACCACACATTGAGCGATACAACCATGCATACATAGCCTTTAACTACAGCGTCAAAGTACTAGATTAGTAATTTTGATTGTAGATAACACTTAAGAACGGTAGAACTAGACTCAATGGTCCCCATATTGAACCACACATAATCGAAAAATGACCTCGACAACTAGATGATTATTAAGACTGTCGGACAACTGCAAATATCCATGGTAGCTCTTCTATAAATTCTCATAAGCAAAGTGGTACAAGTAGAACTACTAGGATACTTCAACAACTCCAAGGCAACACCAAATATGTCATCTGGAATAACCAAATCGGCCCAAACATCCTATCCAACCAAGAGGAAATCATAGGATTGGTACACCAGATCTATCACTAGGGATCCACCCACAAAAGTGAAAACACGTGTGGGCATAGCTAGTGAATCACACTCCAAATCATGTACAAAAAAATAATAAGTGGCCACACAAGAATGTACGGAACCAAGGTTGAATAATACTAAATGCTTCCTCTAAAGAGACCATATCAAACATTTTCATTCAGTTACTCCATTTCTTTGTTTGCTAGCTAACTACAATTTACTGATCTGGTCCCATTATGATCGTACATATACTTTATTTATCAAACTCCACATACTTTTCACATCATTCCACTGAAGCTCACACTCTCACTACTAGCAACCATCATAATAACTCTACCCATTTACCTTACTCTAAACTAACACTTTTAAGTGAAATCTTTTCTTAGGTCCTTTAACAATCAAAAGTAACAAGCTTTACGATCCAAACCATGTATGTCATTCCAAATGTTCAATACCTGATGCAATAAGTCATTTCTTACCTTACAAATTCATACCTTGACAAAACATACCACCACGAATGTAGAGTTACAATGAAAAATTTAAATTATGAATCCAACTATGGAACTCACTCCCTTTATCCATCAACATTAGCTCATACCTTGATTTTAAAAACAAATAAATTCATGTATCTTAGCTTATTATTGTAGCCTCTCCATCGACCTTAGCATATCCTTCGCACAAAAATCAATCGTACTCATTACTAAACTCAAAACCACAAAAGAACTTATCATTACACTCGAGTTGAACGTATGTACACTCCTTTCTCAAGTCTTATCCAATAGTTTTTAACCAATCCGATGAACCAGTGACACTATTACCATAACCAGAGAAAAAAATGGATGAAACCACGCGTCTCTGAATCAAATTCACAACCCCTCTGAAGATGCCTCCTTATCCCTTGCAATCAGAGAAAATATTCTTGTTGTTATCTGTTTCCGAAGGCTACACTATATCCCACTAATTTATTTTTTTCGCTATGACTCTGACTCTTTTAAATTCTATATGAGTGGTGTCCTAGCATCTCCTAAAACTTTCCATACAACCACGTTATTCATCAAATAGTAGAAAATCACAACCTTAGATACTCATAAGTCATTTTTTACCATACAAAATTCGTTTAACCAACAATTCATATTCTACAGTTGTATCTCAATCACAATCCATTACTAACTCTTATTACGATCGTGCTCAGTAAACCCTTCTCATCACCACGAAGTCAACGGTTTCATCGACATGATACCTCAAACCCAGTTATACCAATCAAATTCAAAGGACTAATCCAAATTTATACACACTTTCTAACTAAAATCTTCAATTGCATTCACTTAAGTATACTCATTGACTTTCTTTATCCATAAGTTTGTCGTGCCTCAGTCCACTCCTTTGGAGCTTAAGATAAAATCACTGGTCCTAGAACCCTCAAAATACACTTCACAACCTAAATGTATTAATACCATACCAAATACCTATCGAGAAGATTGTACCCAAATAGCCACACATTTTTACCCATTGAATAGTTGCAAAAACATAATCAAATATGTTCTGTCTCTATACTAAGCGATTTGCATTCTTTCTTATATCAGGTCGATAACAAAAGTAACACACTTCATAACTCTAACCAAGTAAGCATCGGTATTATTGAAGTAGTCATAAACCTCTTTGATATACATTTAATCTATGAAATTGTCATAGAGAGTCTAACCTCAATTGGCGCAACATAGTTTCATAATTCTCTAAGCAACCCATACATGTTATGACAACCTTACTAATTGTATTTTTCTCCAAAGTAATGGTGTTCATTATCCAGTTGTCCCTTACAAAACTTCTTGAATGTTGTTACCTTGGCAAAGTCGTCTGGATTCACCTCTCTACCTCCATCACCAAATCAACCATTTCTTAAAAAGATTTTGCTGAAGTAGCCACCTATCAATCTTGAATCAACAATTATGACCTTAATCCCTTCATAAAGCAGTGAACTCACTCTTCCGAATTGAAGCAAAGCTAATTCGAATATCTGGATAAAGCACGAAATTTACCCTCATAGGCTGCAACCAATATCTTTCGTTGCTCTATATTTAGTAACTCATCTCTCTTCCTATTTCTCAAAGTCTGGGATATATACCTTTCAATGAAAAAGCTAGAAAATGCTACCCAAGTCATAGGTAGTGCCTTTACTGGTCGACACTCAACATGAGACCGCCACCACATTTTGGCGTCTTCCCAAAACTAGTATGTCACAAACTCAAAACCAAGCCTCCACTATATTCATCTTATGAAGCAACTCATGACAATCAACAAGAAAGTCATAAGCATCTTCATATTCAGTACCCATGAATAATTGGGGTTTCAACTTTAAAAACTTAATTAAAAAAATCATACTGGTCACTAGTCATTACATGCCCTGTTGCCTATCGGAGAAACATGTCTATTTCAAAGGACATATCATCTCTTTATAGTGTTGGTATTGTAACTTATGTTGCTTTAGTTTTGGCCATATGTGAAATACGGTGAAAAAGGTCAGATACCAATTTGTATCACCTAGATACCAATTATAATTGGATTTAAGTAATAGCACGAATGAAAGAAGGAATAACGTTTTCCTAAAGTCCTATAGCCTCTTGAAGTAAAGTAAAGGCGTCCCCGTACCGTTCTGCAAGGCTCTACTAGACTTGTCCTTGTGCGATGAGATCAATGAACCTAAAGCTCTGATACCAAGTTTGTCACGACCCAAAACGAGTTATGAGTGGCACTAACACCTAACCTCCTAGGTGGGCGAACCAAGAAATCCAAACCCCAACATATATTAATTGTTAAACTTACAAAATACAAACCATAATGCGGAAGCTCAATCTTATTAAGGTAAGAAACACAAATCTACTAAAGTTTACTCTATGTCATTCCAAAAACATGAAAGTCATCACATCAAGGACATCTAATCTCCAAATACTAAGTCTAAGAGTATCAAATACACCAAAATAAAAGAATAAAGTAGTTTGTGTCTGACAACTTAGGACATCATGCCATGACCGAGAGATTCCAACACAACTAGAATGAATAGCTCACCCTGGAACCTGAGGTGCTAGAGACTGTCTAGAGTTGAGGGCAAGTTGAAGTCGTTGGTACACTCTCTACACTCTACAAAAGGAAAAACAAAGAAAAACACAAGCAGAGATTAGTACAAGGAAACATGCACTGAGTAGATAGCATAAGCCGACTCAAATAGTAACTAATATGCATAAAGTCATAGTATAAAATCAACTATGACACTTAGCAGGTGATAAACAACAAACAACATGAACAAGTAACAACCAAATCAAGTAAGTAATCAATCAAAATATCAAGAACACAGACGAGGATCCATGCCTCCACACCAGGTTCATTTGGGAAATGGGTTATTTGAGATTGAGTGCATTAAATTAATCAATATGTTTTCCTTTAATTTCACCATGTCGGAACGTGACACCCGATCCAATAATATCTTATCAGAATGTGACATTTTGAGTTCCAAGCTCCCAGCTCCCATTTCACAACACACCTTCCGCCCTTGACGTTCAGAAACTACCCTTTCACACAAAGATTAATTTCGAAAGTTCTACTCGCCCGAATTTAATTTCGTAAAGCCGTACATGCTCCTTAACGTCTTAGCTATCCACTCATGTGATCGAAATCAAAATTAGATTCCCCGTTTATTACCAGATTTCTCTAGACCTCACCTAAATCAGATTTCGTCCAAATCTGGACTAGGCTAGAAATTTCCAAGTCACTATCCAAAAGTTTTTTGGCCCAAATTCTTTCCCCATTGACTTTTCCATAACGATGGGAATAGGTCGTTATAGTAGGGAAACACAAACCGAATCAAATGAATGATTATGTGTGAACAATTATTGTAACAACCCTCAAAATGAAGTAGGATAAAGTAGAGCCTCCCATGGGTTTTATGCATTAATAACTTATTAAAATAATGAATAATAGCCTTTTTAGTCAGTTTTAAAGAGTTTGGAAGTCAAACGTCAAGGGACGACCAAGACATTTTGAAACTAGTCTTTTACGTGTTGGTGTGTTCTAGTATGTTGTTCATGTTTTTATGTGTTGTTTGGAGTCTAAAATCAGTGGAGGTGATCCAAGTGTCTTAATACATGTTTTTAGGGTCAAAATGTTCGGGTACGACTCCCCGGGACCACTCTAAGGGTTCCCGAGGATGACCCCAATCCTTGGCCAAACAAGCTGCCAAGGCAGCTTAAAAATGCTCATGGAGGGAGCATGTCCGCGTCGCGGACTAGCTCCACCATAGGCCAAATTTTTGGTCCGCATCACAGACTCTACTATCTTGATATTTAATTTCCAAAAACTTGTGGGAACACCTCCGCGTCGCTGATTGGTTCCCCGACAAAATTTGCGAAAATAAAACTCAAGTTTGACTTGTTTAAAAGGTCTAACTAAGTGAGGGGTGGTTTAGGTACTTTGGGGAATTATTATAAACGGTTATTCTACCTATTTTAGGGTATTTTAAGTTGGTTAAAACCCCAAAACCTAGAATTAGACCCCATTCTTCAAATTGACCCTTCCCTTTCAAAGGTAGATTCTCTCAGAAACTCCATTGAAGACCTTGATGAAGATCAAGCTAGAAGATGGGTTTTCAACTGAATTCTTCTTCATTTTCATGGGTCTTCAATAATTAAGGTATGGTAACTCTTGATTCTTGAATAACCTCTCATTCAAGGAGTTCTATCAAATATTTTCAAAAGTGATTCAAAGACCAAAATTCCCAATTTTCAATCTAAACATGGGTCTCTTGTCAAACGATTTTCTAAATCATTCTATTTATGAATTGATGTGGAATTAAGGTTTTTAAGATAATTTTGAAAGGAATTCTTGAAGAACCCATGATCCCCCAAATTCTCGAAAATTGGCCTATGATGTGGGTCTTTATGAATATGATCTCTATTGGTGAAATTATGTTTATATTAGATTGTATTGATGTTTCATATGATTATCTATACTTATTCATGTTGAAATGTTGGTATATTGATGAGTTGAGAATTATGGCCTTATGGGCATAGTTATGGGTTGATCCCTTTGTTTATAGAATTGTACTTAGATTATGTTTATGTTATTGAATTACATTTTTGATTCCTATTGCTATCTATGTCAATTGATTATGAATTGTTGAGGACTGATCCATGGTGATCATGGCTTGGAGAATTTGTAGGTTAACCTAACTTCTAGTCTATAGTATGAGAATTGATGTTGTGTGGTTTGGTCCACTTATGGTGGTGGTGTTTAATTCTTGTCTATCTATGCATGTTGAGATCATGGCCTTGAAGGCAATAGATGTGAAGTGAATTGATGATTACGATGCATATGTTTATGAAGTTGTGCTATGAAGGTTATGTATGAAATCCTCAATGCTAGCATGATGTTTAAAGTGTGTTGATGATGAGGAGTATAATGCGAATGATAATGGTAGGGATAAGGTGTGGTCTACATGATTGATTATGTTAAGTACTATTGTGGAATGACCCCTACCTATATGACCCCTATATAAATATGTGATCATATACATGTTAGGAGTACCTATTCAATGTTGAATGTGTCCTTGTGTCCTATGATGAAGTGTGGGTGTGTGGTCTAGAATCCCTAAAGGCTTTATATGTGAATTGCTCATGATTTGGGGACATTGTGAATGTGTTGTGATCCCTTGAAGGGAAGTGCACTCAATATCAATGTTGTTGCTATTATGTCACTATGAGGACCAATATGCACACACACACACACTCTACATGTATAGCTATGAATATGATGTGTTACGGTGTCTATTGAAAGGTTAACTCTTTTATGCAACCTTACATCTTATTATGCATGCAAAATGTATTATTAGCAAGCTATGAATATGTGTTGCATAAAGGTGTTTATGTGAAAGGCTTTCTCACATATGTACACACATATGAATGAATGAATAAGGTTTATGATAATCTAGTGAAAGTGAGTCTCTTGAAAGGTTTCCTCAATTGTACTCTAAACTAGACTATGTTATGAGTATACCTTTCTCAATTGTACTCTAAACGAGACTATGTTATGAATATGGTATGACTATGTGAAAGGTCATTCTCACATAATGTAGGTTCTATGATGAAAGGTCATTCTCATCTTAGAACCTTTGAGCTATATGATATGAGGGATTAAGTCCCTAAAGCCTATTTTATGAACTAATCTATACTACCTTAAAAGCATGAACTCCCAAACTTGAATGTTAAATTACTATAATACCCCCAATTAAAAATAATCAATTTTTTTTATTTATTTAATAATATTAAAAGTAAATACCTTTTCACATTAAAGGGCTGTGATTTTTTCAAAGGGTTGTGACTTTTTCGATGAGTTGTGACTTTTCCGAATGGTTGTGATTTTTCCAAAGAGTTGTGACTTTTCCAAAGGGTTGTGCCTTTTCCGATGAGTTGTGATTTTTCCAAAAAGTTGTGAATTTTCCGATGTGCAATGACTTTTTCGAAATGTTGTAACTTTTCTGATAAGACACAATTCGCACCTATTCATACTACTATTTGTTAGCTATAAATAGAGGGTTTCCTCTCACTTTTAAACTACAATTTTTTTAAAGTTTTCTACTCTTCTTCTTCTTAAAAAATCTCAAGGGTTATTTGGAACAGTTGATTAAGTTAAAAATTCAACGAAATTCAAGGTACCACATAAGAAAGAGTCTGTGAACAAATTGTAGCAAATCATTCATCAATTCATACTCATATTTTTTCTTACGATTTTCATGAGTTATAGTGAC
>JAJOOF010002689.1:0-37980 GCA_029582545.1 Solanum lignicaule
TCCATGTTGGAGGTCTCAAGTTCGAAACCCCTTGCCAGCGAAAGCAAGGGGTTTGCCTTCTGGGTCGAGCTCGTCGCACCGGGCTTGCCTAGTGCGGGTTACCTCTCCTATGTGGTTTGCGAGCTATTGCATAGGAGCGGGGGTTTTATCCTGTGCGCATTCAAAGGATAGCGGCTGCGGGTTTCCCTTGTTATCAAAATAAAATAAAAGTACAACCTGATAATAACTTCTAATACTCTTTAGAATACACGCTAGTCTGTTGTCATTTACTCAAATGTATATGTAGAAGCAGCGCACCTTATTATGAAAACATTCTTTTTTTTTTTCTTTTTTTAGTTATCACGAAGTTTGTTGTATATCTGCACTTTGTCTTGTTTCATCATTTGTTTTGTTGCTCTAGTTCCCAGACATTGTTGGATAAAAGCAGTGAATATAGTCGTTGTTCCTCAGTGAACTGCTGTTCATAAAACATACTCGTTTAAGAGATATATTTATGAAAGCCATTGACGCCTGTGCTCTCCTTATTGCTTTAGTTTTTGTTTTTTTTTTAAATAATGGTGACAGTCTAATATTGCTTTAGCTTTGAAGTGCAAGAAAACGACTTTTGCATATAATTGGTCTTAACTATGTCATCTTCCGAAATTCAATAATCAATAATATAATAAAGGAGGTGGTTGACGACACCTTCTATAGTTATTTGAATTAATATGGGGAATCTTTTTACTTGCAGATTCCTGTTCGACCCTTCAGACATAATGAATATGAGAGATTTATAACAGCTGCTTTTCCTTATTATGGAGCGTGCTTCTCTATGGTACTTCTCTCCCCCACTCTTTCTTTCTCTCTCTCTCTATCTATCTCTTTGTTACACGTTACAATTGATTTACCATCAGCATATTTTTAATGTACTATATGTAGTTCCAACCCCTTCTTTCTCTGTATACAATTCCTCCCCAAGTTGTCGAGACTTGGAGTATAAGGAGTCTTGTTATCTGATTTAATGAGGGTATTTATGAAACTTTTAACACCTAAAAAGTACAGATATGGTGGTAAATTCTGCTTAGTTATATCAGGAAACTGAGGATACAGAAAATTTGTTGCAGTTGGTGTCCTATTGTGAAAGTATCTCTTGAGGAGTCTTAGATTACAAATTAATTTTACAAGATTTTATTTGGAAACCTAGAAAAATCTAAAGATTCTTAAATATGTACTGTCTGTTAAGTATTTGTTGGATGCTCCTCTTAAAATGTTTAGAGTTGGAAGAGGGGGGAGTCAAATGAAACATACATGCAATATGATGACAACGTTTTGTCTTCTTATTTTATGATATGATCTGTTGGATTATTTCGTACCTCTTTTCTGTCACGGGATATTAAAAAGCAAGTGCTATTTAAGATATTGTTTGGTTGTTGTTCATCTACAAGAATATTTTGTATGATTCTGTTTTGTTTGTATGATAGATGGGTGGTTTCTTCCTCTTCTCCTTGGTATATCTGTACCACAAGTAGTAGCTGCAAAGACTGCTGGAATTATGAAGAATCAAGTGCAGATTTTGTATTTGATGGTCTAACTTTTAAAGTTATAAAATAGAGGATGTAGTGTTTCTTGGAACGGAAAAAGGTAGTTTTATTTTGTTTAGCAACAATGGATTATTGGGAATTTGTATTTGAAATTACATCCACTGATAATTTTATGCATACAATTCCCAAGGAATTTTTGGTCTTGGCAAGTTGCTCCCGTTTCTTTCATTTATTACTTATGATATTTTTGGGTTAATTGTGCAAAGGTTATCAAATAATTTAGCTTCATTGAAAATTACTAGTTTAATTTTAAAATTTTCGTTATACCCATCAATAAGATGATCAACCTCAAGGAATTTTCACAACACCTTAACCATTAGACTAGATTTTTAACTTGTGTCAAGAGATGTCAATACTTGTATATATATTTATTAAACCAAAATTTGATCTTTATATACAATGTTATATTTGTATGCGGGTCTGCCCCTGCATACAAATATTTATAACTTATTTAGACTATATATTAAAAGAAAAAGCTTTTTAAATGTTTTATCTAGTTAAACACGGTCATAAATTAGGACAAAAAGAATAAATCAGAAGAGTAGACGGGGTAAGATGGTACTATAAGCAGGGCAGACCTACATTGGTTCAAGAGAGTTCAATTGAACCCACTTCGTCATTTTTTTATTTTTTGCTATTTATATATACAAATTCATTGTAAAGTTGTATATCTAAAATGAATCCACTAAATACAATCAAGAAGCGTGGCTCAGTGGTTACTGGGTTCATTTACCTGTTCTCATACCAAGATCAAATCTCAGTGTAAGCGATCTTAAATTGTTTGTTCAGTTTTCCTTTTAGTTTGTTATTTGACTGTTAATAATAATTTAGGTTACATATTTATATCTTTTAAATAGTACTACCTTATATTATACTTAGTTTAAATTCTATTGTAATCTACAAAGTTGTGTAATTTTTTTCTTATTTCTTGGTATACATAAAGGTTAGGTTAGTATATTTTTATTAATTTATTATTTACTAAATTATTTTTTCATTTTATTTATATTTTTTCAAAATTAGTACATTTTTATCGTTAGGTGAATTATTAGTTCGCCCCCAAACTATTGTCAGTCTTAATAACTCTCATTTACTTGACTAACTGAACTTAAATATATGTTTGTTTTGCCACATAGTCATAATTTCATATCACATGGTCAAACGAACCCTTAGTTAGATAAGAAGGAGCAATTGTACTTCAACAACTTATAATTTGCGCTTTTGATGGTCTCATACTTATTTAAAGGGTTAATAGCATTTTTAGTCCATCAAAAAATAATAAATTCTAAATTGTGATTTTTAGTTATGCATATTTAACTTTTGATTAAAAATATTAAAATTTACAAATTCTATATACTTTGATATAAATTTGTTATAAGTATTAAAAACTTAATATATTAATATAGAGAAATTATTCAAAAGCCTTTTAGTATTGGATATTTCAAGGCGGACTGGACCCAGTCCATTAAATTTCTTACCTCTGAAAAATTGGAGTTGGGCCGGCCTGTTTTGACAAGAAGTAGTGTGTATAGAAGAAGGAAGGGGCTTAATCGGAATAACACAAAACAAGGGAAGTTGGATGGTGTTCTGCCACTTTTCCTGACGGCAATAATTTCAAGATCCAGAAAATTGCTTATTGAAATTTCTTTGTTTCTTCAGTCAGATCTTTATGAAACATTTGTTTCTTCAGTATAATTCTGTCAAAATCATTTGAATCGTGGAATTCACTTTGAGGTTGGCAGTAAATTAGAACTTGCAAGCGAAGCTTCTAGTAGAAAGTTCCAAAAACAGTTGAGGACTTCTGGTCAACTCTGCTTGTGATAATCTAAAATAGCTAAAGCTCCCATATTAAATTCTCAATTCAAGAATTGCTCACAACCTATTTGGAAAAAGCCCAACTTGGAGAAAAAGTTGAAAATTTTGAGATAAAGGGTTGTGATAATTTTGGATTTCTTGATTAAATTCAGCTCAATGGGTAAAGGAGGAGGTTGTATGCCAACCAAGAACAAGTTTCCTATAAATGAACCAGCAGAGAGACCAGTGAGTCAAACTGATATAACAGGGTCTGAAGCAGAAGGGTCCAAGAAGTTGAGAATATTCATTGTGTTTTATTCAATGTATGGACATGTTGAAACATTAGCTAGAAGGCTGAAAAAAGGGGTTGATGGTATTGAAGGTATTGAAGGGGTTTTGTATATGGTTCCTGAAATTTTGGCACCAGATGTTTTGGAACGAATGAAAGCCCCACCAAAAAATGATGATATTCCAGTGATATCTGTGGATGAGCTGATGGAAGCTGATGGATTCTTGTTTGGATTTCCTACAAGATATGGATGTATGGCAGCTCAGATGAAGGCATTTTTTGATTCGACGGGGAAGTTGTGGAGAGAACAAAAGCTTGCTGGATTGCCTGCAGGGTTCTTTGTCAGTACTGGTACACAAGGAGGTGGGCAGGAGACCACCGCGTAAGTCTGTCTTCTGTTATTCATTTACTTGTGTTTATACTATTAATCGTTTCTTTTATGTCATCGATGATGTCTGATCACTGATCACTGTGTGTGAGATAATTGCAACTTTCAGTTGGATCTTAATGCATTTGGACAATGACTAAGGTGTATGTGACATATATGTAAACCAAAAAAGAGGAGAAATGTGACAAAGTTCTACGTAAGCAAATTGATAGATACCCTTCAGATAATTGCTTCACCTAGTTGTAGTTGCCAATGAAGAGACAGAAGAAACGGAGAGCACTAGCAGAATCAAAGTCCATAACAATTGATGAGAGTGCATTCTAGTAACTGGTCTGAAAAATCCTGTCATCAGCCTTACAAAAAAATTGTATGTAGTCTCCATAGCATCCAAAGGATTGCCTTCAACTAGTGATCAGTTTAACTGGTACTGATTATGTTAAAGGAATCCCGTCATCTCAACGATATGCAAAAAATCATTGAGGACGAAGGCTCTAGAGACCCAAAAGTACTGTTTCTGATTGATCTCCAACAATTAAGTACTTTAAGATATTTGATTTTCCAACAGGCCTAAGGGACTTGAAGTATCTTGCAGTCAGATTTTATTGTAATAGGTATATAAGGCATCAAGAACACTTTACAATTGTCAGTATAAAATCTCAGTTAGCAAACTGGTTGACTGCTATGAAAACTATCCATTATAGTGATAGAGATCTGTAGCTATAGCCACTACTCCATAGGTGCATCATCTACTGTCATTCCAACCATATTTGCTCAGAAGTCATTTTAGAGGTATACTAATTCAAAAAAATTGTTATTATTGTAGTAACTTCCTCGGGCTAATAGGTCGCTTTTGTTATTGATCTTACTGGTTTTGCAACCTTTGGAAGTCATCATGCATTCATGCTAAATCTTGGATGAATTGGATTGTGATTAGTTATTTTATGAAAATGGCTTGCTTGTATGTGTTTGTCGCAGAATCCTTAAACAGGACATTTTATCCACAGACTAACATAGTCTATGAAGGACTATAGTTGTACTCTTATGCTATCTCTATATCCTTTATCTTCTGTTCTATTTTCTTCTTTCTGATGATCCACTTATATCCTTCTTCCAATATTAATCATGCAACCAATTATTGAAGGACAAAGCTTGGTCGACGACAATCTGCTAATGAAATCCAGTGAACCATATTGAAATGTTTCATTTTTCGTATCGCAGCTGGACAGCAGTCACTCAATTAGCTCACCATGGGATGCTCTATGTTCCAATAGGATACACGTTTGGAGCAGGAATGTTTAGAATGGATTCAATAATTGGAGGTTCTCCATATGGAGCAGGAACTTTCTCTGGAGATGGTAGCAGGGAACCTAGTGAACCAGAGTTGGCGCTGGCAGAGCACCAGGGCAAGTACATGGCAATGACAGTTAAAAGATTGGCTCAGCACCATTCCTTACGACCTGGTAATCCCAGCTCTCGGCGGTTTTAGAAATTGAAAAATGTCCAAATTTTCCCCTCTACTATATGAAATGTCTTAATTTTAAGTTATACTTTGGGGTCATTCATACCTTTGTCGTTAAGTGAGTCGTCTTTATATCTGTCTTTGCCTTCAACAGAGCTCCAAAGTGAACAGGATGATAAGGTTTCAATTTACCCCTCTACTTTTCACTTTACTTTAAAATTACCTTCTGTTATACTTCAGGTTGGAGTTCCGTTAGGGGTGAGAACGGCAAGGGTGTGGATGCCCTTCAAAAGTATAACACATTAGTAAACTTAAGATCTTCCATATAGTAGAATTGTAATTTTATCCTTTTTGCTTTAGAAACATCCTACATGTAATTTTTGTCCATTCCTAAAAACATTTCCTAAACGAATGTATCAAAATCTGTGTGTCCTTAGAAGGTAATGTTTTTTTCATTAGATCCTACCATGGGTTTGGGGAAGGAAAGGATGGAATTTGATGTACTATAAAGTATAAATAAACTATGATTTGTGTTCCATTTTTCAAAAATTTAACAGACAAAGTAATTTAGCTCCAAATCGATATCATGAAGAAAGCATGTTGATTTCGCATAAAATGTTAATTGAAATTTAAATTTAACAATTGTTTTAACACAAACATATAGTTTACATGCTAGTCTGTTGTCATTTACTCAAATATATATGTAGAAGCAGCACACACCTTATCCTGTAAACATTCTTTTTTTAGTCATCATGAAATTTGTTGTATATCTGCACTTTGTCTTGTTTCATAATTTGTTTTGTTGCTCTAGTTCCCAGACATTGTTGGATGAAAGCAGTGAATATAGTCGTTGTTCCTCAGTGACCTGCTGTTCATAAAAGATACTCGTTTAAGAGATATATTTATGAAAGCCATCGACGCCTGTGCTCTCCTTATTGCGTTAAGTTTTTGTTTTTTTAATAATGGTGACAGTCTAATATTGCTTTATCTTTGAAGTGCAAGAAAACGACTTTTGCATTTAATTGGTCTTAACTATGTCATCTTCCGAAATTCAATAATCAATAATATAATAAAGAGGTGGTTGACGACACCTTATATAGTTATTTGAATTAATATGGGGAATCTTTTTACTTGCAGATTCCTGTTCGACCCTTCAGACATAATGAATATAAGAGATTTATAACAGCTGCTTTTCCGTATTATGGAGCATCCTTCTCTATGGTACTTCTCTCTCTCTCTCTCTCTATCCATCTCTTTGTTACGCATTACAATTGATTTACGATCAGCATATTTTTAATGTACTATATGTAGTTCCAACCCATGCTTTCTGTGTAGACAATTCCTCCTCAAGTTGTCGAGACTTAGAGTATAAGGAGTCTTATTATCTGATTTAATGAGCGTATTTATCAAACTTCTAACACCTAAAAGGTACAGATATGGTGGTAAATTCTGCTTAGTTATATCAGGAAACTGAGGATACAGAAAATTTGTTGCAGTTGGTGTCCTATTGTGGAAGTATCTCTTGAGGAGTCTTTAGATTACAAATTAATTTTACAAGATTTTATTTGGAAACCTAGAAAAATCTAAAGATTCTTAAATATGTACTCTCTGTTAAGTATTTGTTGGATGCTCCTCTTAAAATGTTTAGAGTTGGAAGAGGGGGGAGTCAAATGAAACATACACGCGATATGATGACAACGTTTAGTCTTCTTATTTTATGATCTGATCTGTTGGATTATTTCGTACCTCTTTTCTATCACGGGATATTAAAAAGGAAGTGCTATTTAAGATATAGTTTGGTTGTTCATCTACAAGAATATTTTGTATGATTCCGTTTTGTTTGTATGGTAGATGGGTGGTCTCTTCCTCTTCTCCTTGGTATATCTGTGCCACAAGTAGTAGCTGCAAAGACGGCTGGAATTATGAAGAATCAAGTGCAAGTTGCTCCCGTTTCTTACATTTTATTACTTATGGTATTTTTTGGGTTAATCGTGCAAAGGTTATCGAATTGATAGTATTGTTGCAGTGCAAGTACAGCATTGTACCCAGTGTGATCCCATAAATAGGAAGAAATTATTTTTAGCATAACAAGTACTGCCGTGCCTGAAGGAGTATTATATTGGCAAAGGAAAAAAAACTGCCTTATAAATGCTGTCATTATATTTGGCAAAAAAAGAAAGTAAATATGTAGTAGGAATCCTAATTAAAGTAAAAAAAAAATGCTTTATTTATTTATTTTTGGCTAAACATACATACGTTTGACGTGTCCAAGTAATTAAAAAAATACATAGGTTTCCCTAAAGATAGTTGTACTAGGAAACAACTAGTATATGAATTGAGTCAAGGGTGTAAGAATTGGGTTATTACGACTCAAAGGCTGAATAAAAGATGAACTACTATTCATCAATCACTTCCAAGGAAAAAATTGATGTTAACAAGAAGGGGAGATATTGCTTGGCTCGTTTGGACGATTGGGGTTTTTTCATTGACCGGACGGAATGTTTTGTTTGGCACTTCAAATACCATACCAAATTCAAGCTCCCTTATTCTCATTACCAGTACGATGAATGGACAAAAAAGCTGATCAAGTGTGTTGTTTCCCCTTCAACGCATGAATATTTTCTCAACAAGGATGAATACTTATGCAACATCTCCCTCTTCTTCAATGAAGAGCCGTATTGTCTAATTTGCAGTCCTCATTATAAAAAGTGGGTAAAGGTAAGGCTTTATAAAAATAGCAAGTTGGTCGATGCTGTCGCCTTCTGTAATGGTGAGAAAATATGCACTTTGTTCCAGAAAGGGAAACTAGGCATAATACAAATGATCCCTGAAATAACTACTAGTCTGTCTCCTGTCACATTCAGGGCACCAACAGATGCCGCTGCTCTCTATCGACACAGACATTTGGTAACTTGGCAAGACCAATTGTTTCTAGTTCAACGAAAATTCGGATCACCTTCCGTCTTTGAGGTTTGGGAGGTCGACTTTGAAACAAATCAATTCAACAGACTATACAATTTGGACGGATTTATTATTTTTATATGTGGACGATCCTCCGCTGCAACTTTTTCATCTCTACCTCAAGAAAAAAACCATGTCTATTTTACACATAACACCACTTTATAAGCCTTCCACATTGGCGATCAAAGCTTGTCAACCACTAAGCAATTTCGTGTCTTTATCCCTCACAATTCGGTTCCTCTATTCGCCAGGTAATTAATTTAGATAGTTTGTCTACCATAAATGTTTTCGAATATTGTTCATAACATTTGATTTATTTTGACTTATTTAGGTCAGAAGGGGCCAATATTCAACATAACACTAGTACTGGAGGCGACAAGTTGAAAAAATGTCCATCCGTGCCTGTAGACAGCAACATTTGCATCCATCTTTCTCTAGACCTTCAAAGGGAAATTTCTCGTTATCTACTTTCTCAAGAAGCATACATGAGTTTCCGCTTGGTGTGTAAATTATGGAGATCCGTTGCTCCTCCATTACGTTGGAAAGTGGTTGATCATGATCATGCTGCTCCTTGTTATGATCAAGACTCCATGTGGCTTCTATCTCTAAACCAAAAGGATGGTTTGTGCACCTTCTATAATCCCTTTAGAAATTTCAACTGTTATATGACCAACAATGACTTAGTAGGCTGTGAAATTCGGTATGCTAGAGATGGATGACTTCTTGTGTCTAGGGGAAAGTCTCTCTTCTTACTTTCGCCTGGGAAACAAATAATCCATCTCCCACAACAAACAGACAACTATTTCTGCGACACTATGTCATTCTCAGCTTCTCCAACTAATTCTTCTTCTGCCTGGGTAATCTTTGGTATAGCTTTCTTAAACTTGTTTCAAGTTAGGATTTCATATTTGAGACAAGGGGATGATAAATGGACTAGCATCACAACAGACAATGAGGTGCCTACTTTCATGTTCTAGTCCAGTCTACTTTGGTGAAGAATTTTATGTCATAGGCCAACACGGTGATGTTGGTGTATTTGGCTTCTTTAGTGACGGAAACGGAACCCCTTACTGGGTTATCCATAAACTTTCTCAACAATATTCACCTCCTATTTCTGGTTCTTGCCGTTTGTTTTTAGTTCAACGTCAGGATCAAAATGTGCTACATTCCGTGGTTGTGACACCACAACATGATGCTCATGTTTATGAACTAGACTTTGGACGGAATCTAATAGTCAGATTAGTAAAACAAGTCAAAAATTGGCTTTTTTTCACTAGCGAAGCCTCGTCTGTTGGTGTTTGTGGCATGAACGTAAATGTGGATAATGCAGTTTTCTTCCCCACTTTCAACACTTGTAACGACTATACTTACTATTCTTTGGAAGATGTCGCTTTCAAAGTATTGAAAGACAATTGTACGGATAAAACACAACAAAAAGAGCTTTTAAATCGTGTTTGGATCCGCTGTGAACTGACAGGGAATTGATCTCTCTACTCTCTCTTATGTATTGTAGTAGTTTGTTTGTTTTTTTGTTGAAGTGAATAAATTAGTCTTAGTTAGACATGAAGGATCAATTGTATTGCTTAGCCTTTTAAGTTTCTTTTTTTCCCGGCATGGGCTTGTGGATTGAAATTTATAAATTTATTTCTTATTCTGTCAAATAGAATATATAGAGTTAATAAGAAGTTAGTTAAAGTTTGTCACTTTATATTTAACTTGCTTTGTTTATTTGAGATCATTATTTGAAATTTGAAACTCTCAACAAAAAGAAAAATCATAATTTGGAATCCCAAATTGTGATTTCAATTTCTTTTTTTAAATGTAAAACTTACCCAAATACATGAAGATTCATAATGAATAGGTTGGAAGAGTAGTCGTTAGACAGTATAGATAATATTTATGCCTTGAGAATGTACAATAGGCAAGTGTTTGTAGTCCTACGGTCAGGATAATTGCCTTTTAAGCAATAGACCCGGGTTCGACTCCTGGCAGATCAATTTAGTTGGTTTATAGTTCAAGAAAAACCAAGTAACTGACCGGATATTGTACAAATATCTTACCATCGTTGGGGTGCTTCTCCCTTATAGTGCTTTCATTGCAGCTTCTGCAACATCAGCCTATCTAGAGAACTAAGATCAAACACAGAGGAAAAAATAGTCAATATAGCACCATCATATTAATGTTACAAACTTACAATCATAGAAGGTAGCATTCAGTTCATACTGAACAGGATACTAAACCAGGACCCATCCATACTCAAAAAGTAGTTGAAAAAATTAGACTCCTACGATCTTATGCAGTTGATACTGTTGCGAACTGCTTAAAAAACTTGTGTCCCCCCACACATTAAAGAATTAACAACTGTACAAGGTAAGAACTAAAAACTATTAACAAATGAGTTCCAGAAGAACTCATACTTGAATTAGCAAGAAGCACCAAGAGCAAACACCATTCAGAATGTTATTGATGGCATGACAAGCAAGACTTCAAAATTCCAAAATGTGTTAAGAGGCCCTATGAAAGAATATAGTGCAATTTAACTAAGCAGTACTGCTCTAAATTGTCTTACTTTTCGGACATTAAGCTCAACAAGAAGATGAATACTTCTATGTACGTTGCTATAGTAGTCTTGTTGGAACCACCCGGCTCCTTCAAGTTGCTTATAGCCTCCATTATAAGATTTTCCAATCTATAATAGTAGTAAAGCAGCAACACTTAGAGATAGTCGTCCTTCCAGCAAAAAGTAAGACCAAAAACTGGAACATAACAAACTTATTATAAGGCTAGACAACTTTTATCCATCTACCATAGTCAGAATGCTAAAAACAAAACACGAATTATTACTTGGAAATAACATGGGTAGAATGTGAAAATAATTAGAACTATAGAAGTATGAGATCATGCAGAAGACAACATTTAACTAAATCCGCGAGCAGAAGCAAATGTATAAGCTTACAACTTGAGTCATGCTGTAACAAGTAATGAGCAAGGTTTAACCTTATGATAGATCTTTTTGACCCACAAATCTGTGGAGAATCACTAGAAGTAGTAGCTAGCCTTGCCTCAGCCATTTCCTCATCACTTTTAGCCTTAGTGGAGATAGATAAAGACCTCTCATCCTGTTTACGGGATTGATTCATTCTTTTGAGAGCCAACCTTGCTTTCTCTCTAGAACCACAGCCGTTTGTCATCACACTCATGTTCCTCCACTTGTCCTGAACAACAACAAAGACAAATTAACATATCATGCATAAATACATCACTAAGAGGAAAAAAAAGATATGTGACCTTCATCGATTCGAATGACACCAAAGCTTCCTCCCTGCAAAAGAAAACTTTATCCTAAAAGAAATGGAGAAAAGGGAAATTCTACCTTTAGATCTATAGTAGTTTGATACCTATCCTAATGGATACTATTTACTAAAACTCAAAAGAACTTTACCTTCAAAGCTTACGATATCCATTTGGCCTCCCGTGAGTTTTGGTAACAATTCCAACAAAGAAACATCAGAAATAGAGCTCAGAGTCTCTCCTTTAAGGCCAAAGCTTGCTGGGAAAGCATGCATATCATCTGAATGGCAGTATTTTGATGTCGTTGTTGTAAAGCAAGCATACGAAACCATAGTTAAAATGGCGATGAGAAGGAAGCGTAACAAAAGGCAGAAATGGTTTACCTTCTTTTGACTCCCCATCGCGTGTACTTGTGCACTCCCCTTGACCTTGTAATTTGCTATTTCAGATGTTAAGAAGATTCATTTTCACACTTGGCCTGAAGAGAGAAACATCAGGTCGTGCGAGTAACTAATATATTTGATTGAGAACTAGCAAAGTGATGTACATGGACATCTTCTAATAAACGCAAAACCAAAGTGTAAGCATCAATATATTGTGGTGTGTACAGACTTACCACTTTTCCCAATTACAAGTAAAAAACACAAAATAACAAATAAAAGGACGTCTGTAAAAAGACACTAATGAACACAAACTGTCAAAGAGCCTATCAGTCGAGTAATGCATGCAATCCTATAGCAGTAGAGTGATGCATGCAATCCTATAGACTACAACAACCATTCAAAGTTATGAACATCCTAGTTGTCAGGCAAAATAAATTATGTACAGCAGCATCAATACAATGGAAAAGATGATGTCAGTTCAACGTTTTGCAAAAAGATTACCACATCTTTCTCCCATCAGCACCAGTCCATCTCGTGACTCCAGATCCTTCAAAAAAAAATGATGACTTCAGGTGATGAAGTAAAATAATAAAATTCAGCAGAACTTTCTGCATATCAAAATGCATTAGATTAATGTCAAAGAAACTAATACTTACCTTTGTCATCCACCTTGACATAGCAGGTCCCAATGCCTATAGCAACAGATACCTGGTGGAAAGTGGAAACTAGATTAAAGTTCAAACTAGGAGTACACAACTTATAAGAATAACAAACATCAAAAGAACAGTCCTATAATGAAGTAAATCTCATGGAAAAAAGAACTAGAGTTGTGATAAAAGAATATTCATTTGAAAAAAATAATAATAATGATGCTAGAAGGGGAGGAGAAAAAATAGTATCAATTTTCATGTAAAACATATGCCCTCATCATAAGAAGTAGCAAACAAAGGAACATAAGAATTCATAGAAGAGCCTCACTGGACAATAGTAGACATGGAGAAAGAGAAGCACGTGTGCAACACAGGTCATTCTCACTGCACACAAATGGCAAACTCTAAGAAACCAGACAGTATATCCATAGGTTAGCTGGTGTAACAAAGACGGACCTTTCAATCTCAATAATTTGAAGGAGAGGATGTACAAGAGAAGAGACTCTTTCAGAGAATGCAAGACCTTCTTCGGGCTTCCGGATCATATATGCAAACCAAAAGATCAACCAGGTCAGAGTACAACTTTAGAAGTAAAGTATGTAAATCAATACTTTTCATTTATTTGAATTGTGAGAAAACTATAAGTACTTGGAGTGCATTTGCTTCCTTCTAACTGGCTGGTTGTAAAATACATCACGAACAATGACTGCAAAAAGAAAAATCCCAAGAAATTTCCTTATTAGCAAACAACAGTCAATTCATGTATCAGGTAGGCTTATACAGAATTACCTGTTGTACCAACATTTTGTCTACAATCATCAACTCCGAGGTACAAACACTTGCCGTTCTGTAAACAATGGCAATAACAAAGACCAAGTTAGTAGTTTTATACATATCCTAATGGATACTACCAACTAAATCTCAAAAAACTGTACCTTCAAAACCTTACGATATCCGTTTGGCCTCCCGTGAGCTTTAGTACAATGTCCAACAAAGAAATGTCGGAAATAGAGCTCAGAGCCTCTCTTTTAAAGCCAAAGCTTGCTGGGAAAGCATGCATATCGTTTGAATGGCTATATTTTGATGTCGTTGGTGTAAAGGAAGCATAAGAAATCATAGTTAATAAAGAGAAGGACGGGGCGCCAATCCTACAAGTACCATTAAGAACCAACCAGTCACCACAAGAGATTCTTGAAAAACACATTAAAATAACTTTATCAGATTAACACAATCAGTATCAATGATGCCAACAAAGGGAGTTAAATGCTGCACATAATTTCTGGCAAGTTGACTGCACATCTAACATGGAACAAAGATGAACAAGTGACACATTTTTTCTTTTTTGGGGCGATAAGTCAAACCGCTCCTCTCTTAACCTACATTCAAACAAAAGATCATAATCCTTGACTATGTAAAAAGGGACGCACATTTATTTTGACATGGGCCTCAGTTTCTACATAAGAATATATTCCACCAGACGGCCACAAAGTGATGGGATAATAGATAAAGCACCCTATATCACTATCCTTTTCTTCAGTAATATCACAAAATTGCAATACAAAAGAGTAAGACATCATTTGGTGAAAGTATTAGTCATGCAGGGGATGTTTATGCAGTGACGATAATGTAAAAACTGTTATGCGGTAAATAATAATGTAGGGATCCTAATGCGGTGAATAATAAATGAGTTATTCTATGCAGGGACTATCTAATATAAAGGGAATTTTGCCTGTAAATACTCATCCATGCATTGGTGACACCTGCTTTCTTATTCCATATTCAATCCCGCATAATTCTCGCATAAGTCATGAGAATAATTAATAATGAACAGTTAAATACTGCCAACCAGATGCTGCATAAGTTATGTTGAGCTTATTTTTCTTATGCAGATAAATGAGTGGTACATAGTTATGCAGTTATTACTTTTACTTACACGACCAACAAATGTTATTCTATTTATGCTAAGATTTATATTTGCTAATGATGGGAACCAAACGATCCCTAAGAGAAACAATTTTTAAAGAAAATGCATTATAAAGAATTTTATGAGAAACCAAGAACGGACATAATGAACTATGCAAAGGCCAGAATAGACCTGATCAATTATAGCAACTGTTGTCCCGCCCACAAGCGGAATAAACTTCTTATCAACTTGTTGAAGAACTTTGGCACCCTCCACCAGGCAGTTTTATCAATGATATCAGGAACCAATGAAGCACCAACAAAATGCAAGATGCCAGAAGTGACATTGAGTATATTATTCTGATTCTTAAGACTGTTCCAGTAGCGCTCTGCATCTCATATTGGAAAGAAGAAATTCCATCATATTAACATAATAGAGAAGAAGTCACAAAACTGTCCGAGATATAGACTTAACTGTAATCTCTGGACGGAAGTCACTCCATTTGTCCCAGAATATAAGATACATTGAGTTTTTTGTTGGTGCAACTTCTGAAGATTTGAATAGAAGTGTCAGGCATGACAATTCTATCACAAAATCAGAACATAAGCAAGACGGAATTTGAAAGAGACTATGTGGCCTAGGACACTTAGAAAGAGACACTGTAATCTCTAGTGCTTTCATGATTTATAAGAATACAGTCTACGATAATCTTGAAAAGTGGGTGAAAGAAATGAAGCTAATTAACTGAAACATGCACTAGAAATATTAAGCTCTTAGTCAGGACAGGAACTGTTAAGAGTGGGTTGGAGAATGGATCGGTGGTCTGCTCATATGGACTTAGGCAATTCACCCCTCATGAGCAAGTTTTTGGGGTTAAATCAAGCCCAAGGGTCATAGCTTCATATGGTATCAGGGAAAGGTTCATCTTGTTTGGGCTCCCGGTCTACGCTCTAGTTGGGTCCTAGGCGTGAAAGGGATGTTAGAGTGGGTTTGAATCCCACAATGATGGGATAATGGACTGGTGGTTTGTTAAATGGACTTGGGCAATCCTTTCCCCGTGAGCCGGTTTTTGGGGTTTGGTTAGGCCCAAGGGTAATATCTTCACAGGAACAAATGGCAGGAATGGTTTACCTTCTTTTGACTGTCCATAGCGTGTACTTGTGCACACCCCTTGAGTATGTAATTTGCTATTCCACATGTTAACAAGTTTCATTTTCACACTTGGCCTAAAGAGAGAAACATCAGGTTGTGTAAGTTACTAACATATTTGAGATAATATCAGAAAGAGACCTAACCCTCCCAAGAAATTTGATAACATTACCTTTCATCAGAGAATACACTGTCACCACAACTTTGGGTGGAAGATTGATCACACTTATGGGACGATTGCTATGGAAGCTCTGAGCAGATAGCTTTTGAAGAATGCTGAAGTCTCCTTACAGCTCTAGTTTCTGCACGGTGGAAACGAACATTAATTAGTTACACATATTTTCTAACATTGTTGATTATTAACACAAACAAGCACTCAAGGACAAATTATCTGGCATTGGATGAAAGGGGTTGCTCTGAGTTTCTGGATTTATAGTTTACACCAACTGTGCAATGAGCAAGAGATCCATCAATTCACCGACTTGAAATTTAGGTCTGACAGAGGAATCTGGACTCGGTATCAAGCTTTTCAGAAGCACTTCCCAACAGAATATTCTGTGAAGATCGAATCTCTCTCCTGACAGTGCACTCTCCAATCAGTTTCTTTGGCTGTGGGGATGGAAGTTCAAGTGTGACTTTGCAACTCTGGGCCCTACACTTCTTTTTCTTGATCTCATAATTCACAAGTATATCTGAAAAGCGGAGCAGGGAATGGGATAGCAATAGATGAGGCGGATACTTCAACAACTATATTCTTATCTAGGTTTTCCAAAAGTAGCTTAAGAGAAAAGAAAGTAACTAAACTACACGATCTCATAACACTGAAATGTTTTGTAGCTTCTGATGGGTAAGTACTCTCTCTTCCACTAACCTTCCACAGTGCCCCTCCCCCCCCCCTCAGGGAAGCAGGTGAGGGGTTGCAGCCTACAGGAAAGGGAATGTGGAGTTGCTCTCACCAACAGAGTTACTTCCAGTCCAAAGATTCATGACAGTATCCTCAATAAAGAGAAGAATGGAGCGCCAATCCTACAAGTACCATTAAGAACCAACTAGTCACCATAACAGATTCTTGAAAACACATCAAAATAGCTTTATCAGATAAACAAATTCAGTATCAATGGTTCCAACAGAAGGAGTTAAATGCTGCACATCATTTCTTGCAAGTCGATTGCACATCTAACATGGAACAAAAATGAAGTGGCATGTTCTAATAGACAAACAAAAACCACACACACACACCTCTTCGTTATTTTCCTTTTTGTGGTGATTAGTCGAACCTTTCTTAACCTACATATGGTACACAAAGTAGAAATTCTGAGCTGGTGATGACCAGCATTTCTAACAAATAAGATGGCATTGAAGTCAATAGCTTCCTATCCAGTTCATAGCAAGATATCTACATAATCAGATAATGTAATCAGTTGAAACAAAATTCAGTAATCCAGAAAAGTGCAACAGTTCTCAAGTTTGATCTAGTCCATGGTGTGCAGTCGAAAACTAAGAGGAACCAAACGCAGTCCTCAGCTTACATGTGCTCCCACTTCCTCCACTCATCAAAGAAAAATAAGAAAATTTTGTCACTGCCTCGGAGCCTATTCTAGTTATTCCTTAATCACCTCATTCTAATTAATAATTTCTAGTATTTATTAAAACTGTTAGAACTTATGAGTAGTCTTAAAGTTTTCAAATGAAGCTAGTTCCTCTAAGATGTGGATTGTATCTCATACAGGTTAGACCTACTGGCAGTTAGTCTAAGCCAATACCGGCAACTAGCGTTACTGCTCTCCAGCAACCCACCATACCTACCAAAGACCAGCACCCTGTACTATCGGTGCCCTTCTCTCTTCAGTATCACATCTCTCTCTCGTGGTCATTCCAGAGAGAACATACCTCTTTTAGGCAACTGATCAAGAAGACCTCTTTCCAATGATAGTTCTAGCAATGTCATGTCTCTCTACGACAACCATTCTAACAGAGTCACGCCTCTTTCCTATAACTTTCTGACAGAGGCGTGACTCTTTCCAGATGATCGTCTGGTCATGTCGCGCCCCTTTCCGAAGAGCGTTCCCACAACATCGTGCCTCTTGTTGGTGATTATTCCTGTAGAGAAGTGGTTATTTTTCTGACAGCAATATTAATCTCCTGGTAAGCTTCCAACTACTGGAACTTCTCTAGCCAGATCATCCAGTGATATTCAGTTTCTTATCTTTTCGCTATAAGAAAACTAAGGCGGCTTCTTAACTTTGTGCTTTTCTGGTGTCCAATATTAGATAATGCTAGGTGTTAGTACAAAGTTAGGTTCAACTTTAATGAATGTTGCAAAATTTAGTGCAATGGATTCTGGTAACTGGCAATTTTATTAAGTTTCACAGAGTGGTTGTGTAATGAAAATCTAATTAAAGATAGTAACTTACCAGGTAAATGATCTTGAAGCTTGTGAATGAATGTTGTACATCCAACCCCAGTTTTGAATTTGGTCAGCACAGTTGTGTAGTAATTGGTAACCAATTTCAGGCACGACCTGCAAAAGCATAGTCAAAGACTTAAAATCAATGTTACCTATTATAAAGATCCCCACAAAACTCAAATTCAATGTTGCCTATTCATCAAAATCAATATACCAATTCTTGCTCGAAATCAAGATAGGTTGATGTCCTCATTTGTCCAGATAGGAATTGATAATTCAATAAGTTACAGACTCCAAGTACATGCGGGATTTCACTGGGTATGTAGTTGTTGTTACAGACTCCAAGTCCAAGTTGAAATAACACGTTAATGAGCTTTTAGACAATCATTACCTTCTCACGCAGTTCTTCCAAAAGGATTCACTCATCTGCAGAATGCTGTAGAACATTACAATTAGTGTAATATTCAATATAGATAAATGCTAGAATCAAACAAAAGATCATAATCCTTGACTGAGTGCTACATAGTTATGAGGATATTGCTTTTTCTAACGTGGCCAACAAATAATATACTATTTATTCGGAAGTTTATGCTGAATTATATTTGCTAATGAGTCCAACCAAACGATCCCTAAGAGAAACAATTGTTTAAAACAAATGCATTACAAGGAATTCATGAGAAACCAAGAATGGCCATAATGGAATATACAGAGGCCAGAATAGACCTGATCAATTATAGAAAGTGTGGGCACACCACTAACGGAATAAACTTCTTATCAACCATTGGAGAACTTTGGCACCCTCCAGACAGTTTTTATCAATGCTGTCAAGAACCAATGAATCACCAACAAATTACAAGATGCCAGAAGTGACATTGAGTATATTATCTCATACTGGAAAGGGTAAAAGTCCACTTCTTCAGATTCTATGTTGTAAAAGTTCATCATCTTAACAAGATAGAGAAGAAGTTGCAAAAACATCCGAGATATAGCTACGGTACTCAACTGTAATCTCTGGACGGAAGTCCCTCCATTTTGTCCCAGAATATAAGAAACTTTGAGTTTTTGTCGGTCCAAATTCTGAAAAATTGATTTTAAAATGTCAGGGGGCATGATCAAAACATAAGCTAAATGGAATTTGGAAAAGACTGTGTGGCCTAGCAGACATAGAAAGAGACATTGTAATCTCTATGGCTTTCATGATTAAAAGACTGCAGTCTAAGATAATCTTGAAAAGTGGGTGAAAGAAATGAAGCTAATTAACTGAAACATGAACTGGAAAAGTTCAGCTCTTATTCAGGTCAGGAACAAATTGCAGGAATGGTTTACGTTCTTTTGACTCCCCATCGCGTGTACTTGTGCACTCCCCTTGAGCTTGTAATTTGTTATTCCAGATGTCATCAAGTTTCATTTTCACACTTGGCCTGAAGAGAGAAACATCAGATCATGTGAGTTACTAACATATTTGATTGAGATAATATCAGAAAGAGACCTAACATTCCCGAGAAATTTGAGAACATTACCTTTCATCAGAGAATACACCATCAGCACAACTTGGGATGGAAGATTGATTATATTGATGGTATGACTGCTGTGGAAGCTCAGAGCACATAGCTTCTGAAAATGATGCAGTCTTCTTACAGCTCTAGTTTCTGCACGACGGACAAGAACATTAATTAGTTGCACACATTTTCTCTCATCATTGATTATTAACACAAACAAGCACTCAAGGAAAAATTACCTGGCATGAGTGGCGCATCATGAACAGTCTATTCTTATTTCCCGCTGCCTTTCTTGAAGACTCACTCGTGGCAAAGAACTTCATCTTGCCTTGGTAGAATGGAGAGCAATGACTTATTCTACTCACCGTCTTCCTTATAAGTTCATCTATTTTACCTCCATTTTCAGCATCAATCCATTTATGTGAGTCCCCATCCACCCTAGAGGAGAGCATAGCTCGTGCCTCGTGGTATCAAATAATTCTTAAGATTCTTTTCACCGTGAGAATGCACAAGTATTAAATCATCTCCATCATAATAGAATGCAGAAGGACCTGAACCATAAACACCCATAGATAAATCCCCCTATAGTGGCCATCTCTTCTCTAGAAAGAGCATAAAAATTGAGATCAAACTTTGCAGTCCTCTTTTTTTCAAATTATTTATGGCAGGGACCAAGAGATTATGTTCCGTGTCTCCAAAATTGTATGTCACAACAACTTCACGTTTAACAGGAAATCATCCTCTGTGGGTAAAACATTACTTGAAACATTATTCTATCTAGGTTTTTCAAAAGTAGCTTAACAGAAAAGAAAGTGATAAAACTACATGATGGCATAACACTGGAATGATTTGCACCATCTGATGCATAAGTAACTCTCTCTTCCACTAACCAACCCTCCACAATTTGTTTCCCCCCACCCCCACCCCTACCCCCCTCTTCTTTTAGGGACGCAGGTGGGGGGCTACAGCCTACAGGGAAGGGAATGTGGAATGGACAAAGGCACGCACATGTACAAATAATATCAAATACAATAAATCCTAAGTAATGTTGCATAAAAATGTCGAGACAATTGCTCTCACCGACAGAATCACTTCCAGTACAGAGATTCGCGACAGTATCCTCAATAAAGAGAAGGACGAGGCACCAATGCTACAAGCA
Organism: Solanum lignicaule; assembly: GCA_029582545.1. Taxonomy (NCBI): domain Eukaryota; kingdom Viridiplantae; phylum Streptophyta; class Magnoliopsida; order Solanales; family Solanaceae; genus Solanum; species Solanum lignicaule. The sequence continues at coordinate 20,910 of JAJOOF010002689.1, forward strand.
CTTTTAAGAACCAACTAGTCACCACAAAAGATTCTTGAAAAACACATCAAAATAGCTTTATCAGATTAACACAATCTGTATCAATGGTGCCAACAAAAGGAATTAAATGCTGCACATCATTTCTGGCAAGTTGATTGCACATCTAACATGGAACAAAAATGAACAAGTAACATGTTCTAATAGACAAACAAGAACCACACCAAGCCCCACCCACCCACCCTTTTTTTTTCTTTGTGGTGATAAATCAAACAAGTGGAAACTCTGAGCTAGTGATGAGCAGCATTTCCGACAAATAGCATGGCATTGAAGTCAATAACTTTCTTGCCATTTCATAGAAAAATGCCTACATAATCAGACAATGTAATCAGTTGAAAGAAAATTCAGTAATCCTAAAAAGTGCAACAGTTCTCAAGTTTGATCTAGTCCATGGTCTACAGTCGAAAACGAAGAGGAACCAAACGCAGTCCTCTGATTACATGTGCTCCCACTTCCTCCAGTCATCAAAGAAAAGAAAAGAAAAAATTCTGATTACATGTACCAATATCTTGTCTACAATCATCAATTCCAAGGTACAAACACTTGCCGTCTGGTAAACAATGGCAAGAACAAAGACCAGGTTAGTAGTTTTATTCCTATCCTAATGGATACTACCAACTAAATCTCAAAAGAACTTTACCTTCAAAACCTTAGGATATCTATTTGGCTTCCCGTGAGTATTAGTAACAATTTCCAACAAAGAAACGTAAGAAAGAGAACTCAGAGCCTCTCCTTTGAAGCCATAGCTTGCTAGGAAAGCATGCATATGAATCTAAACGGCTGTATTTTAATGTTGCTGGTGTAAAGGAAGCATATGACACCATAGTTAGAATGGCCAGACAAAAAGGAAACAGAAAAAAAGATGAAAGAAACAGGCAAATGTACTGTCTCCATAAGCACCAATATGGCTCAACGAACATCTTAAATAATCAGGACATCTTTAGATACAATAGCGACTTTCTTGATTTTTTCTTAAATTAAGAATTTCAATGTAGTAACTTCAACAAGACAACAAGTTCTTGGTTTTTTCTTAAATCAACAATTCCAATTGTAGTAACTTAAAGAAAACCAAGAATTCCAATGTAGTAACTCCAACAAGTTCTTGATTATTTTTTTAAATTAAGAATTCTAACAAGTTAAAAAGACAACAAGTTGTCAAATTTTCCTTAAAGAATAACAAGATAAGAGTGGCGAAATCTTATGAAAGAGCAAAAGCGTTCATAAGAGTTTTGATCGGAATCGTCACCGGGAAAGTTAAGAGCAGCGCCGGTTGCGTAAAAGTTAGGCGGGTCGGGTCGGCTATGGTGGTGAAATTTTCCCTTTCTATAATGCGCAGGTGGGGTCTATTTATAGATATTAATAATTAAATACACGGAAAATAGAATGAAAAAAAGAAGACGATTGTTTTTTTAGAGAGTGTTTGGAAAGATAAAAACTTATTTATTTTAATTGAATTTGGTGCAGGGGGATTAATAATTATTTGATTAGCAAGTAATTGGTATTGACATGAGTTGATTACCCTCTTTCAATTCTCAGAGCGATAAATTGTTGATAATTACATAATGTAATGGTAATCTGATTATTTTGTAATTTCTACATTTTATTTTTATTTTAGTTTTAATTTTATTGTTTTAAATTCCTTTTAATTTTTATTTCTAGTATTTTCTTTTTTTTCTCATTCTCAACCTTTATTTCATATGATTCCATATAATTTTTTATATTATCTGATTTTTTAATTTTATGTTTGTTTTTTCACTAGCATAATTTTGTTAGTTTTCTCATTTCTAAAATTAAGTATGATTATTGTTGAATAAGGTTATAGACTTACATTTTTTTATTATTTTATATCATATTTATGTGTGTTATGTTGAAATATGAAATAAGAGTATTGTATTTGTAGAAAAAAAAAGTATTGTATCAAAAAATTTTGTTTAGACATAAGAACTTGTGTCATATTTTATGTTTAATTTGTCATAGAAATATTGATTTAATATTTCTCATTGCAAGTCATTTATTGTATAGTTAGACATGATACATAAATATTTTAATAATTTTATGATATTGTATTAAATATACAATTCATAATATTCATAGAAATATTATACTTTTAATTTCTATGATTAGTTTAATTAAAATATACTAATTTAAAAAATATAAATTAATTTATTTTATAATATTATTTAAGAACATATGTTTATTAATTAATTAATACATTTTTAAAAACGAAAAATATCTTAAATTTTGATTTTATAGCATTTATAAAGGTCTTTATTTATCTAATACAAATTTTAAATTTTAGATGGTTAATTTTAATTTTTTAAAATTTAATACAGCTTTATGAATTACATAGTCAATATCAAGATAGTTAAGTTTTCTTCTTAGACAATGTATCTTTTATCTATATTGCCTTTTCAAATTTTTTTGTCTGTGTTCATGAACATATATAGTTGAGGCCAAAGCTTGTTGGAAAAGCATGCATAACATTCGAATTGAAGTATTTTGATGTGGTTGGTGTAAAATAAGCATAAAAACTATAGTTACAATGGTCAGATGAAAAGGTAAAATATTAGAAGATGAAAAAAAATAGACGTATCTCCATAAACTGGGCTAATAAATACTTAAGCACCATATGTATAATTCAACTCAACTTTAGATGGAATAAATAATCAAAACATACATATAGTAATGATTAACAAAAACAAAATATTTGTAATTAGGATCAGATATTATATGTATACAAATACAAATATTTTGCTACATTCTAAATTAAAATACTATTATATTTTGAAATACAGCAAAATCTTGCAATTCTTTTGCCAAATGATTGACATTAGCTGCTATTTCTCTCCATTCATCTTTATTTGACCAATATCCTACGCATTAGACATTAGCTGATACTTCTCTCCATTCATCTTTATTTGACTTAACATATCCATTTAAAAAATAATTGTAGATAGTTTATCATATTATCTCTATTAGTTGATATTTAGTATTAATTTTTGTAAAATAATATTTAATATTAAACATAAAATATAAAAAAAATAACTCTCTTTTCTTAAAATGTCAAATGACAAAATAAAAATTTATTTTAAAAATATATGATATTGCTTTTGAAAAAAAAACAATTTTTGTTTAATTAATTCATTTGAAAAGTGTATTCGATAAACAATTTGTATTTAACTAAGAATCAAATTACAAAAAAAATAAAGTATCTATATATTTTTAATAATATTAAAATTAATATCTATTATTTATCTTTTTAATTAAAATGTACATATTCCAAAGATCAAATTACAATTTCTTTAAATAAAAATTTTAAAATCCAAATATCACTATTAAGGTAATTTATAAGTAGCTCTTGCTCCTTTCAATTTATATTAAGCTAGTGTTTGCTCATAGATTTCCAAATATTTTTGGCAAATATTAGTTAGGTGAAATTTCACAAAGTGTTTGGACATAGTATTTGAAAAACATATTTAACTTTTTTAGAAAAATATAATCTATACCCATAAGTTTTAAAAATTATCAAAACTAATCATAAGTTTGTTTTAAGTCAATTGAATCTTCATTGCGGACAAATAACAAATAGTATCCACTGAATATTTCATCAATACTTTTTTATGTTCACATAAAAAATTATGTAATATAACGCAAACAACTACAATAGAGATAATTTTGTAAAAAATAAAAATTTAGTGTAAAATTTCCCAAATAATGAAATTTAACCCAAATACTAGAAAAAACTAATATTTGAGAATTTGCCAAAAATATTTGCCAAATAATGACAAATTTTATGGACAAATACTATCTGTCAAACTTTTCCTCAAATATTACTTGAGAAATCTATGAACAAATAGGTCCTAAGATTGATAGTCAGGTTGATTTAATAGAGTCATGTTATTTAAACAAGAAAATAATCAAACTATTTTTTCTTGATATAAATTACTCAAACTTAAACTAATTGCTGCAAGTCATTTTGATAATTTTTTAATAAAATTTATTTTGAAATATATACCTAAGGAAGGCTAGATCGTCTGTTATAGTAAATTTAATGAATGAATATAATTTTAATTTTGACCACATCCAGTACTAAAGTCACTACCAATCAATTTATCCAGATTCCAGATAAATTGCTGTATTCAGTTATCAAATAGTGCAGTTTTTTAACTAAAAAGAAACAATCTCAAAGAGAATTGGATTCAGAAAAAATAAAAGTATGTATGGATAGTTACTAGTAAACGCCTCCTTGAAAAAATAGAAAAGGCATTATCAGCGAAACCTCCAATTGATTTAGGCCTCCCATGAATCAAATAAGCACTTTGAATTAACTCAGCTTATTTGGGATTATGAAGGCCATTAACACACTTGACAACCAAAACATAAAACATTTTAACAACAAAAAATATTGAAGAAAAAATTAAGAGAAGAAGATGAAACCCTAGCAGGCTGGTGGCGACGAGTGCTATAAATCTTGTGCGGCGAGGCTTTATATAGTGATCAATGTGAAGCGTAACCCTATGATTATTACTCTTTTGACCCCTTAAATTTGTTCAAATTCACTATTGCTCCCATTGTTTCAACTATTTCACTATTGATATACTTTTCTATATTAAGTTATTAACCTATGTAAATAAAAACGGCAAAATCTTTGATAAGAGCTTTCTGAAATCTAGCGACCTTAACTTTTATCGGATACTCAAACTGAACATGGCAAAACTTTTTCCGACTACAAAATGGGTCATAGTTTAACTTCAGTAAAATCTCTATAAATTAATACTCGGTAAATTAATAATCTCTCTAAAATAATATTTTTCTTCGGTTTCGATTTAGACCAATGGAAAAAATCATCAATTTCAATAAGATAATAAGATAATATATTTCTAGAAGACCCTTATATAAATATATGGTCCTATTAATATCGTAAATTAATAATTTTTTAAAAGTACAAATATATTTAAAACAATTTAGTGAAATATGATTCTATTGTGTTCTGTTTTTTCTTAAAATTTAAATCTAATTGAAACTCATCTCTAACTTTTCTTATTGCATCCAAGAGCTCTAGTATTGTCTTTTCAAACTGCACCATAAAATTGTAAAGAGTTCTAGATGCGATAAGTGTTTCCTTACGCGTAACTAGTTCAAAAGGTATAATATCATCTTCAATTTCATCATCAACATTGCTTTTTTCGATGGTATCCACAATTTCTTCTAAGCTCTGGACCTCTGAACATGTATCACTTTCACCCGAATAATCCAACTAGTTATTAACATCCATTTTACTGTGGTAACAGAGATCATTAATCAATGACCTCAAGTTCATAAATGACGTTTTCATAAGTGGGTTCATTCAAATTTTCTGAGATTGCATCCCCCGAACGAATTTTACAGTGTCGAAAACAATTTGCTATTGTCTCTTGCTGAACATTTGTTGTCCAAACAGGGATTGCAAAATTGATAGCATCCAAAACATTAAACTTTGTTGGATCGGTTTGTCCCACTTCACAGTCTTCTAATATTCTACGATAAAATCTGTTCGATAATACATCTTGAGAGCTCTTATTATCCCTGCATCACAAGGTTGAAATTAGTAAGATGCAATGATTTTGATGTATTCGTTATACTTTATGTATAATATTTTGTTATGTGAAATCAATAAATATGATACATAAATTAGTGAGATACAATGATTTTGATATATTCAAAATTAACCTTCATTAAATCTCAATCCATTCTTTAAATTAATAAATATTAATTTATCAATTAAATAATATCTCTATAAAATAATAAAATTTCATGGTCCCACCTATATTAATTTATAGAGGTTTTACTGTAATAAACTAAAGATACAATAGCATTTAGAATCGATAAAGCTTTTGATCTTCCTACTAATTCTAATTAACAATTTACTTATTATAATAACTCCTTTGAGTTGAAAATATAAATGACTACTCAAACCTAACATTTTTTTGGCACATGTAGACTAATATCTCAGAGTTATCTAACTAAGAAGCACATATCACACTCATCTTGTTTGTAACTTTGCATTAACATGTCGATAGTAACAAAAAAAAATCATATTCTAATAATGGATCAAATTTGGGCGAGTTGGGTAGGGCATACTTCTCTAATATCTTATACTTGAAGTGGAAGACAATCAGGGCATTACACTTGAGTTGTGTAGGAGGAGAAATACGAAAATATTTTTTTGTTTGATATCCCAAGACCATTTTCAAAACTTAAAAACAAAGAAAGTAAACTTGAATAGATAGAGTATGTTGTTATAATCAGATCTGGCAAATGACAGTTTAGATTGAATTTGGACTAATCAAGATGAATTGATGAGATATTAAATAACTGCACTATTGATTGGCTCAATAGTTACTTTGACGGAAATAAGTTAAAATATAAGAAGATACTCGATGTATAGAAGCAATAAGTGAGAATTTACTTTAGACAAAAATAATAGCAAAAAAGATGTCAAATAGGTTAAAATATAAGAAGATACTCGATGTATAGAAGTAATAAGTGAGAATTTACTTTAGACAAAAATAATAGGAAAAAAGAATTGCGTCTGCCGGGAGTCGAACCCGGGTCTATTGCTTGGAAGGCAATTATCCTAACCGTTGGACTACAAACGCTTGATGAATCCTTTTTCTCAACCATTTTACAAGTATCATCTAGCCGTTTTGATGGTATTATCATCTTGTTTAAAATCAAAATCAAATTATCTTTTATCAATTAATAAAATGAAAAACCAATTTCAAACCAAACCAAGAAATTTCATTTGTTTTACTTATTTGATACTACTATTTTTCAGTTAATATGTCATTTTGAGTGCAATCAATTTTATCACATTAACAAACACATTGTATAATTCAACCGGTTTAAACTTGAACAGATTAGACAAATTACTAGATCACCTCAACAAACAAAACGTCAAACTTTATTAAAATAAACTATTAAGATCAACCACACCAAGTTGATCAACATAAACTCTTACCATAAAAGTAAAATAATAAAACAAAGCACAAGACTATAGGAACCACACACTTAAATTCAAATTTCAAACAACAACAAATTAAACCAAACATTAATTCACCACTCACTACTCATTAAAGGGGTACTGACAAGGGGTATGTGTCAGTACTAATCTTCAAATCCCAAATTCGCTTCTAGTTTAATTAAGCGGAGCAATTAGGTGAATCAAGTTTGCATTTAGATGGAAGATCCATAGCAAGAGTGGAATTAATCTTGAAACTCGACAGCATTGGACTATTCTTGAAAGTGCAAAGGCAAGGCAAATCTGCTTTGGTTAAAGCAGCACAACATTTATCAGATGGTGGCAATGGTTTAGGCCCAGATACTGCTGACTTACATGTCATTAAATCATTTATTGTTAATCCACACAAGGAATCTGCACTGGCCATTTCAATTCCAATGACTGCAACTATAAGCAATGTTGCAAAAAATATGACCAAATTTTGCTTTGCTTCCATATTGATTGATCGATTTCAAAATTTTTGTCTTTTTTTTTTGGTGGTGTGGTTTTTGTGAAAGTGGTTAAGGGCTTATATAGAGGATTATTATGAAGACCTTGGCTAGTTGATGATTTTTTTTTTATGTTGGTTAAATGACATTTCACGTGCAGTTCCAAATGATATGTTGTAGGATAATATAATGATTTTAGTACGTACTAGATAAGAACGTACAGTTACATATTCGGATTAAGGGTGTACTCGGTACGAAAGGAAAATAAATGAATTTTTTATTTATATTTCTGTGTTAGATATGTGAGTAAAAAATATTTGAGTATAATTTAGATAAATAATATGAAAGTTGGGGGTTGGGTGGTGGGAGTGAGGGCTAGGGGGTGGAGGTGGAGATGATCAGGTGTGTTGGACGGTGGGAATGACACAATCAATGTGGAATACGTGGAACTTGTTTTTCGTATTTCCATTATGAAAGTCATTTTCTTCATTTTCAAGAAACTTTTTTTCTATCGAATAATTTTTAAAAAAAATTTGGACAATCAAATATGAGAAAAAATAAGATAAAGAACTTCTAAACTTTATTTAGACACATACATAAGTAGAGGTTGAGCTAGAAGGTAGAAACGGAGTCGTCTCAACAAGTTTGGGGCCTAAAGTCAAACGTTATAGAGAGTCCTTATATTTTAAGTTCTGTGAGAAAAATTCATAGTTGAGTGACTTTGAGGTTATAGAGTGACTTTCTGTGAAAATAATTAAGTACTCCTAGTTGAGTCACCATATGATATATTAACTCTACAATTAACTAAATATTATTTCATTTCTCAATTATTACGACCTCCACATTAAATAAAGTAATTATATATTCTATCCAAAAAAATCCTTATATATATATATATAAAACCTTTAGGAAAAATGAGGGTCCTAGTGATTGCTTTAGTGACCTTATGTTTGAGACGACCCTGAATAGAAGGATTCATCTAATCTCTTTTATTGAAAAATTACACTATACAAATGAATTAAACATCTCGTGAGTAGGGTTTTAAAGGTAATAAGTGGATTAAAAGGAATAAGTTTGGGAGAATCTTGACACCGACTAAAAAACAGGCAAATTCTAAGGTTGCAAAATTGGCTTCACATATCACGGACTTCATATCCCTAATTATACTATTTACAATTATAAACTTTTTTTAAAGAGAATAGAAACAAATTTGTAGTGCTTTTAGTCTGTCTAATCAATTATTCTTTAGTGGTCACGAGAGTCATATATTTTAATGTATAGTAATATATATAATATATGATACTTCTATACCATTGAAGTACATCGAAACCAGTTATTGATGCCCATGGTACTGTTGTGTTGTTCACATATAATTTACATTAATAACCACTTTCTGGCCTTATATTTAGAACTTAGCAACTTAATGAAAATAAGAAAAGTTCGACAGTAGTCACCTCCTCTGAAGATTAAATTCATAAATCAAAACTAATGTTAAGACCTTTAAATATAACATGAAGTGAGAAAATGGTTATCAAGATTTGATTTTAAAAACCTTATACAACTAATTAACGAGGGGCAAGTATATCATCTATTAGCTCATGAACCTACCTAAATGAAAATCTAAATTGGGAAGTAAGACTTGGTAAATAGTGATCACAAAAAATGAGAAAATTAGTGATATCTGTTTGTTACCAGTAGAATGATCATAAATATCTCATAAAATTAGTTGAGATATCCGTACATCATAATTATATAAAAATATTTAGCCTAAGCAAGTCCCTTAAATTTAAATGGAATTGATTTGTACCATCATTACTACAAGACTTTTTACTCTTTGTTTCATCATTTCAATGGGGATCACAATTCTAAATGACATTCAGACATTCAAATCATAATTTCACTTGAAGGTAAAGCTTCATTTATATTCCTAATTAACTATAAAGTTTTAAAATAATAAACCAAATTATAAAACAAACTCCGGGGTAAATTAGGTAATAAAATTAGCTCATAAAAATATAATCATTTCAACTCTATCCGTACTATAGTTGGTTTTAGCTCAACTTTTGAGTAAATCAATAACATGTCAATATATTAACCCAACTCATTTTAACCCACTCAAGAAAAAAATCATAGGAAACGTGAAGAAAACAAAATCAAAGTCTGTCGTCTTCTGAACTTCTCTTTTACTTTCTTTTTATCGATAATGTACAAAATAGTTTGGAGTAGAACACTCATATATCATAGATGAACAAAATGTAAGAAATTAAAATTATTACGAAATAGCTGCAAATGAGCATATTAAATATAACAAAATATAAGATGTAAACATATGCATGGAAAAACAATATTAATCAATATATGTATTAATATTGACACTTCATTTAATTAAAAGTTAAATATGCTTAGTCTAATAATATAAGGATCAAATTAATAATATGACAACAACTCAAGCACTAAGATTGCTCCTTATTTTTGCTTTTAGATTCAATTGAGTTGAATTAATTCGGTATAAGACCTTTTAAAGAAAAAATGTTTCTACCCATATACTTAAAAGTTTATGAATTGCTATAATGATTTCAAGTTAATACAATTAATAATTTAATATGGATAAGTTATTGTATTCATTTAACCCTGGTCTACCATTGTTTTTATCGAAACTTCTGCACTATTAGAAAATGATTTCGAAATTTTTGATTAGAAATGAAAAATCTTATCCATCTTACGGTAATCGTGGGAGAGGCAAAAAGGTTAGGAAGCACGTGAGGGATAACAAATAAACTTAACTAAAAGATTGGTTTTCTCTATTTGACGTAGCGTACAATCCTTTTGAATCCTACTTAAGGCGGCAACCACTCAATTGCTGACACGCGTCCACTATGATGACGTGTCAACCCCCGAAATGCCTGGATTCGATAAAAATTCCCAACAGCTCCGAAAATAACGCACCCTGCGTATGTTAAAACACGCGGTGCTGTTTTGTAACATAACGGCTTATGCTTCTTTTTTATCCACTTTTTTTTTTAAAGCTACCTTGAATTCAATGAAATTACGAATATACCATTGTCAACTCTAGTTGTGTTAAATAAATAACTTTTACTTTATCCTTTAAAAAAATAAGATTGACTGATGAGTACAAACTGTGAGCTTATGGTGGGAAAGGGTGGTCTCGATCTTGTTTGGTGGTAGCACTCTCGATAATTGTAAACTCAATAAAGATTTCGTGTTCAAGTTGAAAGGCACTCTCTTTATTCATTGAGTCAAGTAATTAATTTGCTATTCGGTGTTTGATTGTCCTACATTTTCTTGGTTTTACATTGTTTAATATTTATTGATATGCTTCAATATTTTGTTCATTTGAATTTAGTATTTTCAACAAAGAGTATAGATTTTGTATGTGAAAATTTGACTAAAATTTTATGTTAAAGTAGAATGTGTTCAATTAGAATTTTAAGAGGCAAATTTGTCTATACTCGTATGCATTATTGTAAATAAACTAGATTTATATATCGAAAACAAGTAAATTATTCTCCAATGTGGTACCTAAAATTTGATAGTAAAGAAAATATTGTCAGAATAAAAAGGTGTATTTGTAGAAATTTTCGCAATAATTGAATTAATGTCATCGCGTAGTAATAGAAACTTCTTTTATCTTTTGACATCAAATACTCCATACGTTTAATTTTCATTTGCATAGTTATTAATTGTGGAAACTATGATGCATTAATTTAACCTTTCTACCTAAACATTACGTACACAATTTCAAAACCATTGCATTCAAACATCATAGTTGACACTTGTAACAATGACAACTGTTATCTAAACAACAAAAAAGATATAAAAAAAAGGGGAATAAAGAAAGCAACAACTAATGACTTTCATGGCAAGTCACTTGTCTTAGCTTGGTCTTTCACATAACTAATTTTCCCTATAAATATTGCTGCTTCCCAAATAATTTTTACCCAAAAAAACTACAGCTATAGTATAACAAGCTACTTCTCAAGTACGATTGAAGATTTAACACACTTTGAGATCATCGGTAAGTTAACTTCTCCATTAATTCCTTACTACATTGTGAATTAACGAATGATTTATCATCGATAAGCAACGCAAAACGAATGCATGCATTAGTAAATGATTTACTGCTCCTTGAAAAACATCATATATAGCAATTAGCTAATTGAGACCTAACAAAAATGTAGCATTACTCAGCGCTGTGAAGGTTTCTATACCATTTTCTTTAATTTTACTAAGGAAAATGGTGCCTTTAAAATAAATTTGTGACAATATAATGTGTTGATGAGTTTGTCCCACCCAGGGCCGTCTTAACCCCTAGGCCACTAAAGCCATCGCTTGGGGCCCCATATTTTTTGGGGCCCCCATTTTTAAAAACAATTACTTATATATATTATTTTTTTAAAAAAATTATATGTACTATGAGTGCTATGATTTCTACTAAAGAAATTGCATATGACATGAATATAAATATGATTTTCGTAAGAAACAATTTGATGAAAATATGGAAAACAAAATCACTAAGTCCCTCGAAGAATCTTTAGAGTTGATTACGTTATTTATGTAGAGTAGATCAAACTATTTTTTTACTTTAAAATAGATTTGAACCAATTGAAGCATATAAAAAATATTTTTGATTTCTTATTTAGTGGTAAAATATTGAGATTACTAGATGATAAATTTTTTAAAAAAATATTGTTTTAACCTTGAACTTTCTTTAACACATACTAGTTATTCTGAATTGATGGTTTAGATTTATTTTTTGAAGTAAAAGTGTTGAAGATAAACAGTACAAGTAGAAGATAATGATGTAATGAAAATACTCATTCAAATAAAAGATTTGATTCTTTTCCAAATACACATATTGTGTTAACAGTTCTTAAAACCGTTGCCTCAACCAAATTTTTCTTCGTTCGAAATTAAAATTGATTAAATCTCTTTAAGATCAACAATGTCTCAAGATAGATTGAATGAATTAGCTATATTATCATTTGAAAAGGAATTATTAAAACAAATTGATTATAAAACAATACTTAATGACTTTGCATCTGAAATAGCTAGAAAAATATATTTTAAATAAAAGTACATATGATGAAAAAATATTTAGGGCCCCTCTCTTAAGTTTCGCTTTAGGCCCCCAATGTTGTTGAGTCGGCCCTGGTCCCACCTATCAACATTCCCCTGATCATGAACTAATATTTGGGATTTGAGTTAGATTTAATAATAATGTTGATTCTTATCGTAGTATATTACAGTTAGACTCATTCCATTTTTTGATAAATGCGTTGTTGGGTTCCCTTCTTATGTTGTCTTAGCTCCACTAGTGGCAAATTAAACCTGGGTGACGTGCGCAAGTGATACTAGTGTTAAGATTATTTCACATCAGTTGTGAAGGGATGAAGATTTTTTTATATGATCTTGAACAATTTCTCAGACTTTTTATTCTATAATTTAGATGAACACAAATGAATAAGCTTCAATATACCATTAGAAGACCATAAAATAATCTCATTCCTAAAAATATACCATTAGAGATTATATTTTTTTTAAAAACTCGTCATTAAATCTTGGTCCCTAATAAATCTTTTTCCTATTGTGAAAGTAAGTGTAGAGGTAAAGGGGTGAGACTTGAGAGTGGGATGATTAGATCATCAGTCTAGAATAAGTTTAAACTTATTTCTTTATGATTAGATCTTCAATAAGTTTAAACTTATTTCTTTTAAAATATTTCGACCAGCCATATACCAAAACACACCCTAAAAGACACTAATTTGCATCTATACAGAGAATGGTCAGATTAATTAATATTGATGAAACCATATAGTCCGAATTTGACTTTTTCTCAGCCCAATTGGCTATGGAATCCATTGCTTTGTGTTCAAGGTTGACTCTTAAGTACATCAACTACCCTCTAGATTATTAAACCAGTCAATATGCAGGAAAATGTGCTGCCCATCCATGTAATTTAACATGTTGTAGTTGGTTGTTCATTTTATTTTTTAAATAGTATTTAAATTTATTTTTTAGGTATAATATCTTTTTAAATGTGCATTGTCAATATATAAGAATCAAACTCGAAGCAAAAGATTACAACTCGTGGAGATCTGAAAAAGGTAGAGTGTACGTATAACCTTACCACTATCTCGTAGAAGTAGATAAGTTATTTTCGAAAGATCCCCAGCTCAAGTGCGTCAACCCATATAAAAGAAGAAGAACAAGAAAACATAGTAGTACATTCATAAGAAAAGCACTGTAAAGTCTATAAGAAAGAAACAATAACAATAGCAAAATGGTGTGGTAATTCAAAATACTACTAATAAACAATATATGACAAAAATTATAAGGTTACTACTATTACTACAACATATACTAACAAGCCGAAACCTTCACAAAACAAGGTTTCAAAAATATCTTTATTGAAACATTTAAAAAAAAAGAAAAAGAAGACCCATGTTTTCTTGTATAATCTCTCTCTCCTTAACTCACTCTGTCTTTTCTTTAAGCTGAAGTTTCTTCCTAGGTATCCTTCATTATTTTTCCTTGCTTTCCGCGTTAAATTAGAACTAACTCTGTTAGCATTTACATTTCTCTTTTCTCTTTATATATATGAAATTTTTATCTACACTGAAAAATTAAGCTTGAACCACAAAGAACATTGCTTCCCGTGTTTTCCATCTCAAATTTAGTTTAATTAAACTCATGCGTGCAAGCTATTTGTTCTAATTTGTGTTGTGTCAACCCCAAAGCATTTTACTTGGCTCTTAACACTTTCATTTCTCTATAAGCTTCTTCCTTTATCCCTAGCCTTTAATCTTTATCTTCCCCTTTTTTTTATAAATACCTGTTCTTTACCCCTCTTTCATTTTTCAGAACCCCATTCTTGAACAGAGCATCATAACTTGAAAGATTAGCTGAAAATTACATTTTTAAGTTGCCGCATTTGAGATCTTGGGACAATTTGTTGCTGCTAGTTGGGGGAATAGATGAAGTAAGTAAGAATCTGTTGGATAAAGTTTGGATCTTTTTCTGTTTCTGAATTCTTCATATTTTAGGTGAATTTATTCAGTTGATGCTATTTCTTGTTTGTTTTGTTTTGATTTGATGTTGTGTTGTGAAAGTGATTGTTTTGTGGGTGGGACCTATTATTTTGTTCTCCAAACTCAGATTCTTTAATAAAGCTTCTCATTTTAGCAGAAAATCATGAAAGTTTTACATGTATTTCAGTTGCCCATTTGTGATCTTGATTTATCTGTTGCTGCAAAGTTGGGGAATATATCAAGTATGATTCTGTTGGGATAAAGTTTAGATCTTTTCTGTTTGTTTGTTTTTTTGGTTCAGTTGTTGCAGCTTCTTGTGTTTTTGTGTTTGATGTTATATGTATGAAAGTGATGTTCTGGTAGGACCTTTTTGTTTGGGCGTTTGTTATTTTGTTCCCATCCTATTATTTCCCTTTTGAATTTGGAGTTCAGCTTAAAAAGAGGATTATTTGTTTTGGGTTTCTGACTTTCTGTCATAGTTTATGCTGTGAAATTACATTTCTAAAATTTTGCATTGTTGCAGCTTGTGTAGAGATTTGTACTGAATTTGAGCTTTGAGAGAAATATGGGAGGACACATGAGCAAAAAGCCTGGTGAAACTTCAGCTGCAATTGACAATCTGCAGTATAAAATTGAGCTGAATTCATATGAAGCTGCGTGCAGGGTTGACACAGACTTACAGTCCTTTGATACTAATCTACAAGCTCGAACAAGTCACGTTATCAATACCCTTGCTGATGGGGTTGCAGTTAGAGCACTTTCGTTTGATTCCCTGAGGGAAGTAACTGGATGCCTTTTGGAAATGAATCAGGAAGTTGTGAAGGTGATATTGGATTGCAAGAAAGACATATGGAAGAATCAAGAATTGTTTGAGCTAGTTGAGGAGTATTTTGACAATAGCCTCAAAACTCTGGATTTCCTTGCTGCTTTAGAGAAATGCCTAAAACGTGCTCGGGATAGCCAATTGCTGATTCTTGTAGCACTTCAACAATTTGAAGAGGAAAGCGGGGTTGAAGGGAATAGATATACCAAGACGTTAGAGGAACTGAAGAATTTCAGAGCTGCAGGGGATCCTTTCACAGAGGAATTTTTCCAAATTTTCCAGTCTGTTTATACACAGCAAATGCTGATGCTTGAAAAGCTGCAG
Organism: Solanum lignicaule; assembly: GCA_029582545.1. Lineage (NCBI taxonomy): Eukaryota > Viridiplantae > Streptophyta > Magnoliopsida > Solanales > Solanaceae > Solanum > Solanum lignicaule. The sequence continues at coordinate 36,630 of JAJOOF010002689.1, forward strand.
CTAAAAAAGAACAAGCTTGATAAGAGGCTTAAGTACATCCATGCTTGGAGGAAAGTGTCAAACATTATATTTGTGGCTACATTTGCTGCTGTTTTGATTTGCTCAGTAGTGGCTGCTGCTATAGCTGCACCTCCGGTCGCATCTGCTCTGGCAGCTGCAGCGTCGATTCCATTGGGCTCAATGGGAAAATGGATAGATTCCCTTCTCAAGAACTATGAAGATGCTGTCAAAGGGCAGAAAGAATTGGTCAACACAATGCATGTAGGTACTTTTATCACAATTAAGGACTTGGACAGTATCAGGGTGCTTATAGATCGATTGGAAATCGAGATTGAATCACTCTTGAAGAAAGTTGAGTTTGCTATTGATGAAGATGCTGTTAAGGTTGCTATAGAAGAGATCAGGAAAAAGCTGGATGTCTTTATGAAGAATGTTGAAGATCTTGGAATGCAAGCTGATGTGTGTAGCAGGGATATTCGTCGAGCCAGGACTGTTATCTTACAAAGAATCATCAAACCCCCAAACCATTGAAGGTTACAGCATGCTGAAATTTGCCTAAGCACTTTAACAGTTATCTGATTTTCATAGCTTGTGATGTTAAATATGTGAAACTTAATCTGAAACATATATATCATGGTTAGAGGACTCCTTAACTTTTATACCATGAATAATAAGTTTTTTTATTGGATTCTTTTATAAAGTATATCAATAGTACTTCTTCTATTTGTTGTTCATTTATTCTTTTACATGAATAAATAACTCTCTATTATACATGTTAATTTTATCTTCTGATACATGCTGAGGCTGCATTCGTCAATGCTTTTCTTTATTTTCTGATTTCATCATGTCACGCCTCAGTTTGGAACAATAAAATCTGATCGTTCTCTGAAAATGGAGAACTACTCGATAGAAAACGTTTTACCTCTTTAACTAGCTTCCCCGGTGCATTTGCATATCCAGTTCGAGCTTGTGAATTTCGAATAGCCGATAGTTAAACACAAAATATGATAGTTATCTTGTTACATGCCAATTAGTTCATTTCATTAATTCCAATTTGTATATGCTTGTATTTTAGCTAAGTGAAGCAGTCACGTGACTAAGCATGGGTGTGAAACTGAAACCGTTAGGAAATGTTGTTAGAAGAGTTAGTTATAACTAACTCTCGGAAATAGTCCAGCTACATATAGTTGATCTTTCATTGTAATGGGTATCAATTTGAAGATCAATAAGAAAATTCTCTCTTCTTTCTCTTCTATCAGTTTTCTCTTTCTTTGAAGGGAATCGAGCACAGCTGTTCAAGGGTAATTCAATACTTTTCCCTTTAGGCTTACTCATCTTAATTCTGTTTGTA